>VUQH01037127.1:20221-56485 GCA_015106775.1 Etroplus canarensis | reverse complement strand
GCCAAACTTTCATCATGGTCATGGTCTCCTGGTTCTCCTGCAGTTTATCAGACTGCCAGGTAGAGAAAAGTGATTCTTCATTCCATAGAACAGTTTTCCACCACTCCACAGCCCAGTGACAGTGTACTTTACATAGCTTTCTCCAACACTTGGCATTGTGCTTAGTGAAGTAAAGCTTGCATTCAGCTGCTCAGCCATGGAAACCCATGCCATGACGCTTGCAGCACACAGTTTTTTTTGTGGAATACCTATGAGGGAAGAAATTCACAAACAGACTTTTTGCAACAGCGACGTCCTATTACAGTACCATGCTCACATTCAGTGAGCTCTTTAGAACAACCTATGTTTGTGAAGGTAGACTGCATGGCTAGGTGCTCGATTATACACTCATCAGGCATATCATTATGACCACCTCCCTAATATCATGTTGATCCCACTATTGTTGTCGTAACAGCACTGACCTGCCAAGGCATGGACTCCACTAGTTCACCACTGTTCCATCCTTGGACTATTTTTAATAGATACTGGCCACTGCAGACCAGGAACATCCACAAGAGCTGCAGTTCTGGAGATGTTCTGACCAGTTGTCCAGACATCACAATTTGACCCTTGTCAAACTCACTCAAATCCTTATGCCTGCCCATTTTTCCTGCTTCTAACACATCAACTTTGAGGACAAACTGTTCACTTGTTGCCTAATAGATCCCACCCACTAACAGGTGCCATGATGAAGAGATATCAATGAAGTAAACTCGATTAAATAAACAAAATAAAACACAATCAATGTTTAGTGGTGCCAGTTTCAGAATATTTTAATGTCAAGAAGAGAATCACTCTGCCTGAGACTGGCATAACTGGTTTAAACTAACTTTGCAGACTGTTAGGCTTTCTTTGCAACTGTGGAATTAAATACTTGAATTTTCTATCCATTATCACCACAAGAGACATAGATAAAAACACCAGGCTACTGTGAATGTTCTCTGTTAATTGGAAAACTTTATACTGCCTTGTTAAGGCATAATATGTGAAAATGCTAGGCCAAAGGGTGTGTGCTAAAGGGTAAGAGTCAGTGTAAAGTACTGCTGTCCTTGTAATCCACTTTAGCTCCATATGGCAGAAGAGAATGCCTTTTAGCTTTCATTGCCAGTAGCTTAAGTCTGCACTGCTTAGTTGACACTTGTTTGTTTTGGTTGGACCAACATGGAGTGTATTTGAAAAGAGAGAATATTATTTCAAAGTTGTGTTAACTGATGGTAATAAAACAGTGACCTCTGACTGCTTCAGTTGCTGCTAGTGTTGAGAAAGGATAGTGAAAGAGATCTGGTCACGAAAGTTTTTTTTTAACCTGGTCGCAAGAGATAAGGTTACAAGATGCAGATCATGTTCCCAATGATTTATCATGGTTGTTATGATCGTGTGAGTGTACGGTTGCAGGGGGAAACATGCTGACTGCCTGCTTTACTGCCTTTTCGCTGTCTAATTATAAAGTAGGACCGAACGTCAACAGTCAGATAGGTTGTCCCAGATGTTCAGCATTATTGTTGACTGCTGGTGAAAGAAGTGATCTTTCCAGTCAATGTGAGCTATTACCATAAAACTGAAGGTGGTTATTATTATTTGGAACTAACCAGGCCAGTCTGTCTTTAATTCCAACCATAGTTTTCTTAACCAGTAAGCTCAGCTGAATCTTCCTGCACGTGACGGTTGTAGGTCATCCTTAACCCTACTAATCTATCCATTTAAGGGCTGTCAGCACTTTCATTTCTCATCCACAATAAACTTTTTGCAGGCCTTAATGAGCTAAACTGGTAATTATTCATTAATTTAGTGAAGCTAAACTGTTTCTGGATATCTACTTGGGTAGAACCATGCCATAGGAAAGAAAATATAACAGCAATGCATGAGATTAGCCTCCATAAAGCTTTAGTTTGACCAAGTGTAAGATTTAACTTTTTTTAATTTATTTTTTTATTTGAAGTATTTTACATTGGTACAGTGAGTGATGCCTCACTATGTTCATAAGAGCAGATTTTCTCCAACTCACTTTTTGTCTGTGCTTTCAGCTACACCACCCAGATGAATTAATGTGTCAAACTAGTGTGGAATTCGATTGCTGCAGCTCAGTTCTGCCTATGTGTATGTATACAGTGAAAAAAGCATGTGCATGACTCATTTTTTTCCATCCAAGAAAGTGTTCTGTGCTCATCACTCAAGTGTTCACTGCAGATTTTCCTCACTGTTTTGTGTGGCATTGTACTGTGGTTGTTGTACTAAAAGCTAACTGGCATGGACTGCATGATTATTTGATGATACAGTTCATCACACACTTTGTTTCTGTGAGCTTCTGTGTCTGTACGAGTGAACATACCCTGGTATGCAGCCTGGTTTTCGACTATGTGTGAACATGAGCTGTTGCCATTCGCACTGTGTCAACATTTGCTTGCAACTGGAGGTGTGGATGAGTCTGCCTCAGTCTGAGTTGCGTGGCTATTTTAATTAACATTTTTTTAACATTATTAAGGAACTCTCATTAAAACACACTTGTTTATTAAGAGAAATGATCAAGAAACAACAATGTAGGCCCATAATTAAACATGGCTTTAGTGTTTTTGGGGAATTTTCCTGTGCTCTTCCCACATCTTTTCTCCTATACATCCAAGTCTCATGGCAAAATGTGAAATTGTCACCAAAGCTTAAAAAAGTGGTAAACCATTTCATTTTAATCCAAACAACAATCTTTTCTAAACCCGAGTACTTTGTGGTGCCTGAACCTAACCAAGAATTTTAGAATGCATAAACCTAACTAGTTCAGTTTTTTTTGTAATGATAATTACTAACACATACAGAATAACTGTACTGAAATGTAAAAATCTGTCACTTATGAGACTTTAGCTATGAAAAGCTTTTCTGGACCCTTTAAAGGTGGAAAATATTAATTTCGTGAATATAGACATGAATCAGTTTGGCTTGATGAAAATTCATGTTCAGGGACATGAAAAAATGAGAATTTGTGCCCAGAATTAGTAAAATCAATGGCTATTTCATAAACTGTGTGACACTGTGTTTTCCTGCAGCCACATTTTATTTACCCCTGTCATCTATGGGACCCTTTATTTTTTTCTCTCTCACCTGTATTCTTCACTTTCCCGTTCTCCCCCTTCCTTCCTTTTAATTCTACAAAGGCTCATTGGCTCTTTTGCCAAGAAGTGGATGAGCAGGTCACGAGGCTGAGTTGGCTGTCACATGCCATCTGTGGGGTCACATGAAGACATGCCATCACATTCTCTACTCTCCTTTTCCTCCAGCCAAGGAGGATTGACAGATAAGGTGCGAAAGGACTTAACTGGCCAGAAACAACAGTCAGAGATGAATGGAAGGAGACATTTTAACATTTGAAGGAAGGAAAGAAAAGTGCCTGGTTTAAACTTGCAGTGTAAGTGGTTAGGAAATCAAGATGACAGTCACTGAGAGATGCAGCAGCGGGGCTGCAGAGAGTTCAGATTGGCATTAGTGAAAACAATGGAGCAAAGAAACTTAGGAATAGTGTTAGCACAGAGAGTCAGTGAGAAAGATAGAATCTGAAGAGGCATCCATGATTTCATTTTGGTTTTTTTTGTCTGGTTAGGGATAAACTGAGTCTCAGGAGTCACTGGGACAACCGCCAAAGAGATGAAGGCCATATGTTGAGTGACTGGTATGTTCCTCATGCCGTGAGATTTCGGCAATCTTTGCAGTCCACACTACTGTGAGACTTGGATCTAATAAACCTGGATAGGACTTCAAATTTTATGCATGTGGTTTTGTATGCAGGAAAAATCCTGCCTGCTTTATATCGCCATGCTGCATCATATTTGATGTGGTGTCATGAAAACAGCTGGAAGACACATCATACATGTTTCTCCTGCCACAATTCAACTTGATTATCTTCTGTGTTGTAATTCCAGACATTTTTGCATGTTTTACTTCCTTTAAACATGTTGATCAGCAAGTTTCATGCTGAATTCTTATTGGTTACTTTATGCTTCAAGTCGTGGGGGCAGTCCTATTCAGAATCAGAATACTTTATTAATCCCCAGGGATGAAATTACTTGTGCTACAGGTACTCTATTGTGAGATGGTCATCCTACATTTCTGACATGATCAGAATTTTATCCCAGGCTTACAGTGGCCAATTTTTTAGTTTACAGTGCCACATGGGACCAACATTTCAGAGCCGCAAGATATCTGCAATTTTATCTTGTTGGTCATTCTTGTACAAGCAGTGCATACTTAGCTTTAGAAATTAAGTCCAAAGACTCTCTTACAACGAGCTTGATTAACCTTCTATTGTAAATCCAACATCTGTCTCATTTGAGTAGCAAGTAATGTTTTGTACACCAGCCCATCTGTGGAGCAATCCAACAAAGAAAAAACAGCCAGTGGCTTAAAGTCATTGTCATTCACCACTGCAAACACAGGTGTGAACATATGAGTGTGAAACCAGCCTTTTTAAAGGGCAGCTCAGATGCAGTTTCTTCACATATTTCTGTTATTTTTCATCTAAAAACAACTCAAGACAAATTTCTTTATATAGCATATTTCATGCACCCAAGAAGTTTTTTGTTCTTCTTCTGGCTGCTCCCTTTGGGGATTGCCACAACAGATCAGCTGCCTCCAACACTCCGTATGCCCCCCCGGTTGGCTGTTTAAAATAAGTAATTTAATAATGTTAATAGAGAACTATAGAAATAAGGAAAATAATCACTGCCTTTCAGACATAACCTCAATTTAAAGTAGATTAAATGTAGATGGATGGGATAATGGTAAGCACTTTCACCTCACAGCAAGAAAATGGCAAGTCCAAAGACATACATATTAGGTTAATTGGTGAATATAAAATGATTGTAGATATGGATGTCAGCGTGTGTGGTTGTGTGTTGCTCTGTGTTAGCCCTGTGATGGACTGGTGACTTGTCGAGGGTGTACCCACCTTTTCCCCTGTGGTAGCTGGAATAAGCTCCAAACCCCCTAAGTCTGTTAAGTTTTTTAAAATGGATGGATAGATGTAGAAATAACTTAATATTTCATTGAAACAACAAGCAGAAGTTAAAAAGTCATGTCCTGAATTAAAGGAGACACAAAATCAGATTTTCTGGCAGCTTCTTATAATCTTCCACACAGCATAATGTCTAAACTTTAAGTCATGCTAGTTTGTTTTATGTGGACAGTCTAATGATAAAAGTATATCAGACCAGTTTGTGTCAAAAAGATTTACCAAAAGACAAAAGTTTCATTGTGTGTTGTATATGCCTCATCAAATGTTCTTCCATTTAATAGTTCTGATCCAGAATTCACTGTGGAGCTCTTTGATTTTTCATTCCTGTCTCTAAAACTGCTGTGGGCACCACTAAATCTCGTGCCTCTCTGTCGCTGATAGTCTCTGATTGTTTTTCATATTCAGGCCAAAGGTCAAGTTAAAGGCAGACTGCTGCAGATTCCTGTGCTTGGGTTTGAGTAAATCAGTAAGTGAATGAACATCTTTCCACAAATACTACAAAGGATTTTTCACACTTTTCTTTGTTCTAGTAAATGATGAAGCTCCAGCACAAGTTAATCAAAAACTTAAGTCCAGCCATTAAGACATCAGATCAGCAAGACAAGGAGCTGTTACGCATTCTACTCTATCCATTCAGCCCCCATTTCAAGTCCTGTCCATATCAACCATTCATTCAGTATCTTCCCTCTGTCTGTCCCAGCCCCATTAGTTATTCAGCCACTCAGCTTCTTGCCTTCCCAAGCCCCCCATGCAGACCTCCTTTCCTGTCCCAGGATGTGATGTAGTGACGTGCCTGCCAGCACAGTCAGACTGTCCTTGTTCTAATGTATTTGTGCACTGAGGAGATTACAAGGAAACAGCTTGCCAGGGGCAGGCAGCTGCTGTTTCCTACAGCTCCCAGCAGTTTGGGGGGACAACAGCAGGATGCCATGGGGGAGAAGTGGCTCGGCGGCCCTGCTGCTACTCTCTGGCAGAGCTATCAGGCGGGCCAAGGCCAGGTAGGATTAGACTTTTGTTGCTGCTGTGTGCTCAGGCTCTGTTGGGGCTTGAGGCTCATCTCTTAACCAGCTGCTGCTGTTAAGCTGAAATGAGGGGCCACTGTAGTTTGACTGACTTTGTCAGCACAAAAATGAAATTGCTACATTTGGTAACTTATAGTACTACAGTTTTGCTATTTTGTACTTCTTTTTTGAAGAAGTTAAAGCCCCAACAACACTTTTAGTAAGTATATACAACAATTTTCTTAATTGCTCTATATATTTTATTTGGGTGCTCTATATATTTTATTTGGGTCACATAATGAGTGTTGGTGGAGCTTTGACCACTTCAGGTTTTATACTCTTCTCTGTGTACCTTGGAGGTAGGTGGCATTGTGCCAGAAACCTCCACTCTGGTGCTTCTTTTTTGTTATAAGATTTGGGTGCTGCACTGTGTGTGTTTATGACTTTCTATATCTCAGATCTTTCATGCTGTGATGAGTTGAAAAGAATCATTTGCTCAAGGCCATATGAGCTAATTGTTGCATTCTCTGTAAGCTAAGAGGCTTTTAGTAGAATTCAGACACAAGGATTAAACACTGTGTTGCTTTAAACACAGGCCTCTTTTTAAGTGGATTACTATATTCCTTTACTAAATTTGTTGATGGGCTTACTTTGTGTTTCCCAGTATGAAGGTAGACAATAGCCTAACATTTTCTCCATTCTTCTCTGAGTGGATGGCTTCCTGTTGATACTCTGTCTTAATAGGAGGCCTATTCAACAAAGAACAATCCCAACAGCCTGACATTTTCAGTAGTCCTTTTTTAGCATTAGCATGAAGCACATGCTTTGTTTTATGGCCAAGTTGAAGAGTATTATCAGCAGTTTTAAAACTAAGATGATGCGTCTTTTCCTCTTGGTTCTTGGGGCAAAACAAGGCAACCTGGGAGAAAAAACAAAGTTATATTTGTTCCTCTTTATGAACAGTTCTCTGAAAGGAGACAATATTATAGTCACTGTCGTTTTCAGCCTGATGTCTCTAGTATTTTAAGTTTGTATGCGTTTTGCACAAGCATCTTAAATCTTGGTTCTAAATATAAAGTTAGACTGCAAGCAGAGTTCTAAGACAACTGGAATATTTGAGGTTGTTCGTCAAAGCTTTTTTATAGACAGGTAGAAATTTGTCATGCATTATTGGAGAGTCAAGATGAATCACTAATTTAGAGAGGCCTTTGGGGGTTGCATATTCATGGGCAATGTTGACAGACCTGTTAAACTTGAGAAACTTTCATTTGCTTTATGTTTCTCTCACTTGTCATGCACACATACATCACATCCTCTCAGAGCCACATTACAGTCATTTACATCATATGTTTACTTGTGCCCAAGAATGCAGTTGAACGAGGAGGTTGGCTCTGAAAAGTATGACTGGGGCAACAAGTGGCTTTCTTCTACATATAAGGCATGATTTGATTTTAATCTACGACACCATTATCTCTTACACTGGAGGTATTGTACTATTTCTCGAAGCCTAGCTTAACTTTGAAATGCAAATGGTGTTTAGAAGAGAAAACAACACAATCATTCTTAGTCATTTGATCACATTTTGAGAGGCACATACAGTAACGTAAAGAAGTGATCTAAGTATCTTATCTTTTTGTCAAAGAATCCTTGATTAATGAGCTTAACAGGAGTTGTCAGGCTTACACTAAAATGTCTGAAGTGTTGCATACACATGAGGGGACATAAAATGAGCCAGCTTTTGCTTGAGGGTTCATTTTTTGTGCCCATTTAAACTATTACTAGTTTTGTGTTTCAGGCTAAATATTTTAAGGTGTGTTTTAAAATGTGGCAGGTCACAGATGTCAGTTTGAAGCAGAGAGGAAGATGATGGCCATCAAGCATTTAGCATGCATCCTCAGAGTAGCGAGGGAGAGAACAGGTGTGGATGATGAATAATGTGCTGATGATCGGAGAAGTCGTCACTCCCTCCTGCATTCCAGCTCCAGCTCAGCCCACAAACATGCCACACAGCCTTGAGCCACACTAAAGACATCACTTCCTGACACTGCACAGAGAAACTGGAGCTGTGGACAGATTTGCATTGCTCACGTGGTGTCCAGCCACCTCAACTGGATAAAGCTAGGTTCTTTTTTTGCAAGACTGTAATTCCTGGATTTCTTTCGTGGCGTGGATATGGGAGGCAAAGAGGAGGTAGCAGAGAATAGGCTCGGGTCCAGCATGCAATTAACATGGACCAAACTGAACCGCCTCAGGTTCGGTGCAAGCAAGACCCCACTGAGGAGCAAGCGTGTGAAGCCATCATCCAAAAAGACAAAAGCCAGGTAGGTGTGGGAGAGAGTTAGAGCTGAAGCTTGTTCAACAGGACCAAGTTCACAGGAGTTTTGGTGAAAGTTTGGAGTGTTGGCCAGTCTTAAAGAGAAGTTGTGTAAATGGCAGATTGTGTGGTAAAGGAGGAAATCTGAGAGAAGTGCAGTACCAAAACATAAACAGGTCATTCAAACCAACACGGTTGTGGTACATTTAGGGTTTGCTGTGGAGTCTGTACTTCTCAGTAGGTTTGGATTTCTGTCCCAACATTTGTAACACATGCTAGTTGTGCAACAGTTTGTAGTTTATTTTTTGTGACCTTTATATTTTTGATGTCAGAGACCTCTAAACTATCAGGTCTCAGAGTGTGAGCGCATATTTTGGGCTTTGGATAGCTGCATATCAGCGGTCGAGTGAATCAGTTGTTGTGTAGAAGCCACAGCATTTATTAATGTATCAATTAATTTATATAAGGAATGCATCATTATCCATTTTCTGTCGAAACTAATTCTCACATCTAATCCCTGATTGTTGGCTAATGACGTTTGATCGGTTGCTAAAACTATATTTAATTATTCATTTATTGTTAAATCTGAGTGAAGCTGGAAGAGGTCATGCTTCTCTCTTTCTGTAAACATTACTTCTTAAGTGGATAAAACGATCACATTTCCAAAGGTTTCTAATATCATATAAATGTTATTGAGCAATTGTGTATTATAAGTGTGGTCTTCTAGAACAAAAACAGTTAACAGGCAAAATTCATCAACTTTAGGGAGGATAGGGAAATTTAATTGTTGCAGTTAATTAACAAAGATACATGTCAGATATCTACTGCTGTCATGGATTTAATGTGAAGATTGCCTTCTTTGCTTATCTTTTATGTAATTGTAAAATTAATATTATTTGGGTTCACCCTGCTGGGTGACTAAAATCCAAGTTTCTCTGGCATGACTGTGGTGTTCTTGTGGTGTTTTCCACTGTTTGTGCCATTACTAAAGCCTTGATGCCTTCATTAACACTGGTATCTGCTGTTAAGATGTTATAGTCTATGCATCATTTTTCACAATTAATTTAATGTGTGTTTTTGTTAAGTAATTCCTAGTCTGGACTCTTCAACATTCTGAAATTTTGTGGGTTTGGGAAATATTCATAAAATTGCTGTAATGTTTGAGGGTTTCCATTTAAGGTAACTGCCATAGGGGTAGGTCAGGTTATACTGTATACCACTCTGCTGTATGTTGGAATGTAACCTCACTAGTTTAGAGAGCAGTGAACAAATACTATTATCCTTTTTACTCATAAATCTGAGTGAAGCTGTTACCTAATAACATCTGACAGTTTTGAAAAATGAGATGTAAAGTAATGTTAATGCAACAGTACTACTTTTGTATTTCTCTAAAATAACTGTCTTCAATCATGGTGAATTTTTTGCAATGCATTTTTTAATGCATAATGTAATATCAGTGGGAAAAAAATCTATTAATCTGAGTGCTCGTGAAAAAATATGATTTCTTTTTATTTCTATTTCCTCTTGCTGCTGTGTGCCTTGAAAATAACCCTGTCGTTGTAAATCTGTTGAAACTCACTGCCCCACCTCTTTCTCGTGAAACACCAAGAAACTGGTTTAACTCACTAATGTACTGATATGGAACAAAACCAGTTCTTGGTTCAGATGACTCGTGGTTGATGTGGGCCTATATGCAGAGCATTTTATCAAGTTTATCAAAATTGCAACTCAAAGTATGATGAGTATTTTTGGTTTCGACACATTCAGCGACTGTCTCTTCAGTTGTTTCTACATTCATGGTTGGATGACATTCCCTAGACATCTACCAGTACATTTTTGTATGACTTTTGAGATTTGGGGACTTAGAGAATGCGATCAGACTGCACACCAGTGGAGTGAATCAGCTGAGCACTTCCTGTGTCTGTGATCACTGGGTCATGTTTTAGTGCTGGAGGGTGTGATTGCATCTGCCAGCTGAGTGTGTCTTATTGTTGGCAGTGAACAGAAACCCCTGTTGTTCTGTCTTGCACAGAAAATACTGGCTGCTTCTCCCTGGAAGTGTATGGAGGGGAAACTAATAGCAAATTTAGAGTCAGTTTATGAAGTTAATTTTGCAACTGTTTATTGTATATTATATCTTCTATTGTTAGCGTGTGACATTCACAGATGTGTTTCAGTGGATAGAGGGGAGTAACCCTAAGGAGAACAGATTTCACATTGTTACAGTGACATCTAGTGGATTTGTAGGGTACTTTGCCTCTAGGCTACATTTCACAAGAACAATAGAAACCCCCCTCTTTGTGTCCATTTTCGCCTTCTCTCCTCACTCCTGCCCTCCCTCCATCCCACTCCTTTTGTTTCTCCATCTCTCTGGGCTCTCCCAGCAGCTTCACCCACCCTTCACCACCTCACTCTTCACCATTTGTCCAGTGTTTCTGTGTGTCTTTGTGTTTCTGCTCATTTGTTTGTATGCATGCGTGTGATTTCTTTACGTGTGTGTATGTCTGCACCAGAGATCCCAGCCCCACCGAGATGAGCGTGGAGCCCTGGGCCAGCCCGCAGGACCAGGCAGCCGCTGATCTCACACACAGCGAACATACACCGCCCTCTCAGGATCAGGATCAGGATCAGGATCAGGAGCAGCAACCTGATAAACTCTGCCTGGATTCCTTCTGGAGTGAGGTTGAGACCATCCAACAGGGGAGTGGCTTCGCAGAGGACTGCAGCAGGAGAGACTCGAGACAGTCAGAAGGTAAATACTGCAGATCCTGCACTGTCTGAGTATAAATGGAAAGAAAGAGCTGAAAAAAGACATCCGCTTAGTTTATGTGACAAAGCATTAGCTGCTGGTGGAGATCCTCCATGAAATGATCCATTTGCCATGGCAGCATATCAGATTTCTCTCATGTAGCGAAGTAGTGCTTATTACCATGACAACACCATCAAACACTGTGGTGGAGATTGTTTTATAAGCAGGAGCCAAATCGCCATTCATGGATACTGACTTTTAATGGGAGTGCTTTTTTTATTATGCCCATTCAGATGATCTGATTGTGTTAATTCTGCCGATCAATGGTTCCCTTTCATGTCATGTTGTAACAGGGGTGCTGTTTTAATTTTTCACTAATGAATAAATTCTAAGTGTGTGTCTGTGTGTACATGTGCTGCATTGTTATTTTGAGAAGATGACCAGTTTCATGTTTCTTCTGGCTGAATGTTTGCTAACTACTGTTTTAAGTATGCAAGAGACAGTTGTTTTATAGTTCACAAATAGCCGGGTCTATGCACCACTGAAGTAGTTTTTACTTAGAGATTAGTTATTATAGATCATTTTTACAGCTAATGGAAGTAACTGACAGTGTTAAAGTTAGGCTTATAATGTGTGACAACCTAATAAAAGAGCTAAACTATAGCTTTATCTCTTTACCTTCCTTAAAACAGTTACATTTGGTCATGTTATATCTCATGATTCTGCTGTAAATATGTTATTGGACTGCTTTCCCAGTACTCAATTTACATGAAGCTTTACTGCATTTTAGAAGTTTAAGCAACATGAAAGAGTGTCCTAGTAAAGTTATTCTGTATGGACAAAGTATTAAGCTACCTGCACTTTACATCTACAAGAGCTTTTATGACATCCTGTTCTAAATCCATAGGCACTAATATACCCCCATTTGCAGCTATAACAGTTTTCACTCTTCTGGGAAGGCTTTCTACAAGATTTTGAAGTGTGTCTGGAATTTTTTTTTCCATTCATCTAGAAGAGCATTTGTGAGGTCAGCCACTGATGTTGGGCTAGAAGGCCTGGCTTGTAGTCTCCACCTTAGTTCATCCCAAAAGCAAGGTCCTGTCACGGACCTTGCTTTGTGCACTAGGGCACAGTCATGCTGGAGCAGGAAAGGACCTTCCTCAAAGTGCTCCTACAAAGTTACAAGTTACATGTGCTGATAAGCTGAAGCATTAAGATTTCCCTAAGAGGCTCAGGCCAACCCCAGAAAAAAAATGACATAACATTATCACTACTTCACCAAACACAGTTAGCACAATTCAGCCAGGCAGGTGTTCTCCTGGCATTTACTAAACCCTGACTCATCCATCAGACTGCCAGATAGAGAAGCATGATCTATCACTCCACAGAACACAGTTCTTACACTCCAGAGTCCAGTGGCAGCATGCTTTATACCATTCCATTTGATACTTTGCATTGTGCTTGGTGATGTAAGGTTTACATTCAGCTACTCGGCCATTAAAACCCATGCCATGAAGCTCCTTGCATACAATTTTTGTGCAATTGTTAATGCCAGAGGAGGTTTGGAACTCTGCAATTATTGAGTCAGCAGAGCGCTGGCAGTTCTTATTTCTTTTACTGTAATTGCATCCTATTACAGTACCATGTTCGAATTCAGTGATCTCTTTAGAACAAATGTTTATAAAGGTAGACTACATGGGTAGGCGTTTGAGTTTATATAACCTGTGGTAATGGGACTGAATGAAACACCTGAATTCAATGATTAAGAGCTGTGACCTAATACTTTTGTCCATACAGTTACTTTTATTAAGTGTGAAACTAAGTAAGTCATTTAGTCAGTCATTTATTTAAAGTATATGACATTGCTTCAGTTATACTTTTGTGTTCTGTCATTTTGTATGTTTAAATGTATTTTATCCACATCATATTGTTGTCAGTGTGTTTTATAGCTCTGTGTTGTATGTGTTTCAGAAGGAGAACAGGAGGAACAGTGGTTGGCTGATGCTGGCTTGTCGACCCTCATCAGCGAGGACAGTGAGGATGTAGACAAAGCGGTCCTGCTGTCTACTCTGACCCGAACACAGGCGCTGGCCGTTAAACGTCGAGTAGAGACCTACACACTTCGCAAACGGAACAAACCACCACCCCGCGACGTTCGTGACATATTCAGCTCCCCTATTGCTCAGGTCAGGATGCTGAAATACTTGGCTGTATTTGAACAAAAGCATTTGTGCCTTAAGTGGCTCTACATTCAGGAATATCTGAAGCTACTTATAATAATATAGATCATTTTTCAAAGTGGTTTCTTAGTTTCCCTGGTTTTCAGTTTCAGAACTGCAGCTGAAAGTTTGTATAAAAGCAAGTTTACAGCAAGCAGAGACTTTCTGTTTCCAGTGCAGTGGATTATACAATAAACTATAAGAGACTCAGTTCCCAGGTGACTGGGGGGACTAAAGAGGGGCTTCTATTGTTCCACCGTATTGTGTCTGTCTTGTTTCATGGAGAAAGGCTGACCTGTTACAATGAAGGCAAATCTTATGTAAAGGCCATGCTTTGTCCCCACTGCTTGTCTGAGGCAGCCTTAGAGGGAAACAGAAACCCTGTCCTTCTGATCCTTATCAGTGCTTTATCAAAGGAAACACTTTGCACAAGCCATGTCCCTTCACTTAGTGGACAAAATTACATTTCATTCCCAGGGGAAGAGAACACATTCAAACCTGATATTTATAACTGTTACTAAATATAGAAAAGATAGTGGGCTACATTTTTTTTGGAACATGTCAATGCTCTTCTTCACCAGACCCTTCTGCCTGAGTCTCAGCAAAGTCAAGACCCTGCCCAAAACAGCATGGCGTCAGTTGCCAAGTCACCTTTATCAGGTAAGCGCCACATAGTACAAGTAAAACCTTGAAAATACTAAAGGGAATAACAAAGAGGTGGATGCTCCTAAAACGATTATAAAACTATTATATTATAATTATAAAACAGCAGCTGAAGTCATCACAGTAAAATAATTTACCTAAATTTTACTTTGAATATTTAAATCAAACTAGCCCCGTCCTTGAGATTTTCCATCACTGTCAGGTTGTTTTACCAATGAATCATAGGTTTAACTGTAATTACCAGATTTAAAAAGAAATACTTGAGGAAATCAGGGGAGCTTCAGATATATGGGGGCCTGTTAGGCCACAACTCTGCCATCCGTCTTCTCATTGGTTCAGATTAATTAATGGATAACTTCTTGTCTCTGCTTGATGCTGCCTGTGAAAATCCAGCTCAGTTTTTTGAAATATAAAAATATACATGCATCTGCTAACAAGCAGCAGTCATAATTAAACCAATACATAGTTCCCACAGACACATTTTTTTGTCACGTGACCGCCTTAGCTACGCCATCTTTGTTGGCAAGATGTATTTGTTTACACACACTGCCGTTTATCTCCCCCACAAATTTAGACTGTTTTGATGTCAGATTCAACTTGTGATCAAAATCATGAATAGGCAAAAGGAGAAAGACGATGTAGAATCAATAAGTATGGAGGATAGAAAGAGATACGATGAGAAAATCAGTGTAATAGATGTGGATCCATACTCGTTAGCAAAGGAAAAGCCAAACCATGAAGTTTCAGCATTACCACCAATTCAATACTATGACGTGTGCCATTATCTTATGTTGGCATGCAGCTTTTATACCAGTGAGCAATTCCAGGCCTACAAGTCACTGGATTTGTACAATCAGTTTGTTAATGGTTGGGTTGGCGGCGTTTCCTCAAGTGTCCTGAATGCACAGCTGCCTACAGCTTGCCTATAGCAATGGCGGCCGCTCGTATGTTGTGACATCATGTGGGAACTATGTATAGCATAATTATCTTAGAAACATTATTAATATCAAAACTGAGTGGCGTGTTGCTGCAGATTAACTTTTGCTATAGTTAAAGGTGACAGAGACATCAGTAATTTGGTTTTAATGTGTTAATATAATGATCTGTTCCCCTGATATGGCAGATAAGAGATAAAGTTAGTCTGCAGAACATTTCCTTATGTTAGTATAGACTTTCTGTACCTTTTCTTCCTCTTGTTCCCTCACATAGTGTACATTCTTATGTTTTTGTTTGTTTTTTTGTGACTTCCTTGATTGAATTAATGGGCTGGTGTTTATGTTTGTTTATGGGAATGTTTCCTGCTCAGCTGTCACACCAGAGCATCAGCGAGGTGCTCTCAAAGAGGAGTTCTTCATCACTGAGGTGGCTTACTGTGAACAGGCGGTCATCCTCCTTAAACAAGCCAAGCTGCCACAGAACAACACGCAACGCAGGAAAGAGGATGGCACCCTGCCTGTAAGAATAAATGTAGAGGTGTTGTGTTGTATTTTGTAAATGTTCCAGTGTTTAAATAGGAAAGGAATCACTAATTTGTGTTTTGTTGGTGCATTTTTTTTCAGCATGGTTTCTGTATGTATTTATTTTGATAAATCTATTGAAGGAAGAATTTAAAAGAATAAAACAATATTATTGAGGATTTGGCTTGTGCATCAGGATGGCAGTTTAATTCAACTTAAGTTATTCGAAGTACTGAATTAGAATAGAATTCCTAAGTCTGAACAAATGTTCGAGGAAATGTCTGGACACTTAGTGGTAAAAATACTATTATTGTGTTAAGCAGTTTGTTTCACTCAACACTTTATAAAGATAACTAACAAGCTTCTCTTTCTTTTCTCAAAGTTTTCCAATCTGTTTCAAAACTGTGGAAAAGTGTAATTGCAACTATTTAGGAAAAAATCAATCAGTGAGGGCCACACAAAGAGAAACCAGTGTATGTTTCAGTCCCTGTTGGGTCAAGATTTTCATGTAAAACCTGATAATACACAAACACACACACAAATGGTATTATAGGCCGTTTGCAACAATCAGCCCTCTGCTGTTGCTTAGATAACAGGGTTAAGCAGATAAGGAATAATGGAATTAGCTGGAAACAAAAGGAGAGTTGTTGTGTCACAGAGTCTAGCAGATTTATTTTTCTATTTCAGGCTAAATAAGTTTCCTCTGAAAAAAGGCAGAATTAGGGGTTTTAATTACTGGTGTTAAGCATGCATGCATAGATATGCTTTTGCCATGTTTATTTAAACACACTACATAACGATAAACTGATGTAAAATACAGTGTAATTACTGCATTATTTACATAAATTAATTTGAATTTCTTGCTCTTTCTACATTCTTTTTCTTTGGCACATTTTATGTTATTCTTTCCCTCTTCACCTCCACTTTCTAACTTTCACCTCCACTCCCCCCTTTCGCTTTCCCCTCTTTTGACTCTCACCTCCCCAGCGGGTTATCTGCCCCAAGTGCCGTCTAGGAGTTACTCATATTCAAGATCTCTCTCACGCTGACATGAAGAAGGTGCGTCAGTTGGCTCTCATCGACATGACAGCGCTGTGTGACCTCCTAGAATTGGAGGTCAAAAGGCACAAAACTGGCAAGAGGAAAATCCCAGGTATGGTTTCACTCACCATGATGTCTTTACAAGAAGGCCTTAACACACAGAAATGTGTGAGGCATGCTGCTTTGAGAGAGAAAGAAAATGGTGCTTTAACTATATGGTGTGTGCTTATATACTAATGTACTACAAACCACAACATGTCACATACAACTTGTGGAGATTGTGTCTCTTATCCTGTTTAGAACAAATCTTCACATGAGCCAGACATGACTGACACTTTGGTCTTTCACAGAGAGCACACTCTTCGGGGTCCCGTTGGCCACGCTGCTGGAGAATGATCAGAAAGTGAAGCCCAACACTTCTATTCCCCTCTTTCTGCAGGCAGTAAGAAATAAAAAAATATATCTGTGAAATATGACTTTTTAAAAATTGTAAAAAAAAAAATTGTATGCATCATTAATGGATAATTTCTTTTATGTATTATGTTTGCTATTGAAAAAACCATTGATCTGACACAAGATGTCATTTTTTATCTTGCTGACCTTATTTTGCTCAACATGTGCTCAGAGTGAAGACAGTTTGTCTTCTGTATGCGAAAAGCTTTGACCGCACCCTGTTTCTACCAGCAGTTACTGAGTATAACCAGCAGAGGTGATCGAGAGATTCTTATCTACTGATGCTTGACTCTGCTGATATCTCTCTCTCTCTCTCTCCCTCTCTGCAGTTGTTGTCATTTCTGGAGAAGAAAGGAGTTGATTCGGAGGGGATTCTGCGGGTTCCAGGATCTCAGTCCAGAATCAAGGTACAATATCAGGGTCTACACACCTCTTTATTTTATTCAATCGCATGTATTAAGCAAGAGAAAGTTTCAGGGCAGCTACAGTATTGACACTGTAAAATGTCAGAAATTCCAAATCAATAGAGAGAAAAATGAAATGGCTTATACTGAGTTTAACTACAGCTGGCATTTAGAAAACAAGATCCACTGAGACAAAACCAATACTACTTTTTCAGTTGCTGGTGCCAAGCAGCCCTTGTAATACTGTATTTAATTCCTAACATGTGCACTTGATGATGAATCAATTAAACACCAGCAGCCACAAGAGGGTGCCAGTGAGCTCTATAAAAAAAAAAAAAAGGGAAAAAGAACCGGGACAGAATCAGTTAGTGGATTTGATAACAGTGCTCACGCAGAGAGATCTAACTAGATTTCATTAATTTGTTTATGGATTTGACAACAAACCCAATAATTAAAATGTATTCATGTATTTAGGGTTTACCTCTATAAATACACAGCATGACCCAGTGCTATACACCATAGCATTTGTTTAGTTTCTACAAAAGAGGAAGCAAAAATGCAATGCAAAAATTACAGGGACACAGACAACAAACTCAGAAAAGAAGATATACAGTCTGACTAAGATTATGTTAAAGACAGGATATGTTTGGAAATTTGGAAGCGAGACACAAGTGAGAACAGTTAAACTCAAGTAAAACTAATGGACTGGAGAATCATAAATCAGAATCAGAATACTTTATTAATCCCAGGGAAAGAGGGAAAGGAACAAAAGCAGAAACTGAAACTACAACAAGACACATGAGAAAACTAACCTTCAAAGTAATACAGCAAGTCACCCAAAAGACATGTAACTGAGAGGGAAACATGAGGATAAAGACAGGGGAACACAGAAGGTTTGGAGAGAAAATAAAACTAAAAACAACTAAAACCCCAACAATATCACGAGGACCACTTGTTCCTGTTCTTAGGTTAGACTTCAAGATGAACAAAACTTAACCAGGGATAATAATGATGATAGTAGAAAACACAATGATTCAACAGGGAAACATTGATGTAATGAAAGTTTGGTTTATACTTTCAGTTTATATAATATATCAGTGTTTGGTAGCCCTGTATTGATACAATATTACCATGCAAAATATCACAGTAATAAAATTGATCGATTTTTTTTTCCTCCACCTCTACCCCTAAGTCACAAATAGAGATTCATAGTTTCCATGTTGTCATTTAAACCTACAGGTACAAAGATGGTCTCAGTGTGAACATAAATGAAAGTTCATCGTAAGCTCCATTATCATAAAGGGTTAATTTATTACCAGTTTTTAAATCAATGTAGGTTTAAAAGGTGTCAAGAGTTCATCAAATGGAAAAATTTAATGGTGACTGATCCTTAAGATGAGTTGTGTCGATGTTAATCAGTAGTCACATTTGATAACATGACTATTATGATACAAAAATAAAGAGACAGCGGTGTTAAATAGGTCTGAATCTGACGTTATTTTCTGTCTGCAGCTGCTACAGCAGAACATGGAGACCAACTTCTACTCAGGGAAGGTCAGCTGGGATGAAGTGAATCCAAATGATGCTGCTGCACTGCTCAAGAAGTTCATCCGGGAACTTCCCGCTCCTCTGCTCACCGCCGAGTACCTCAACACCTTCAGCGCTGTCAGAGGTCAGTGGGGACTGTGTGGCAGCTCTTGCTCAGATTGTGAAACAGTTTGCATTATGCTCAAACAGCCATTATACTTCAGTTATTTTAATGAGGCTGTTTTTAGACATGAGACCTGTGTCCAATGTTTGAATTAAGGCTTCCATGTCAGGACTAAGCTTTGTATTTACAATAAAGCCATACAATCATATAGTAAGTCACTGTGAGGATAGAAATATTCACAGGAATGATTTTATTTTTTGATAATTGTTATACTAAATCATTTAATATTGTCTCATATGTTGCATGGTTTTGTGAAATTACTGTGCAGAGTAGGAACATGCAGCAGATCATCTTTTCCCTCCTCTACATAGCAAACTGCTGCCCACTATTGCAGACAGCTCATCAGAATTCACATCATAATTATCTAAGTCTC
This sequence comes from Etroplus canarensis, assembly GCA_015106775.1. NCBI lineage: Eukaryota > Metazoa > Chordata > Actinopteri > Cichliformes > Cichlidae > Etroplus > Etroplus canarensis. Next base: position 37,065 of record VUQH01037127.1, on the reverse strand, counting down.
TTCACCATGATGGCAGCACTGTGTGATGCTTATTTGTTCTGCTCTGACTCAGAAATTAGCATTAAGATGAACAAGTTGATACCATTTTAAGAGGTTACCCTGCACTGCCACAAATACATGCACAGTGACACAACAATACAGTAGATCAGAGGATTCACACTGAGTTCACCTTAATAAAAATACAGATTGATATTAATATAATCTAGTCGATGTATAGTTTGCGAGGAGGATCAGTGCAAAGTGATGAATGATGTGTGACCACAGAGACATAAGCTAACAAACCTAATGGCCACCTGTCACACTGCCATTAATCTTTAGACATCCCATTATTCTTTGTGAAACACAGAGGAAATGAACTCTGTGTTTATGTGTGTGTGTGTGCGCCTGTGTGTGTGTTAACTACTTGTTTTCTATTTCAGACATCACAGAGCTGAAACAGAAACTCCACATCTTGAACCTGCTCATCCTCCTGCTGCCCGAGCCCAACAGAAACACACTAAAGGTAAAGATGACACGACTAGCTTCTTGTTTGTCCATTGACAGACTGTAACTAAGTTGAGGAACTTTTCACACACTACACTGTACTTTTTTAACCTACTGTATTTATTTGCTACTTTAGCTGCTTACCATTGCATTTAAGACCCCAACTAAAACAGATCTTTTTGAATGGTCTATATTGACATGACAGCATCGTGCAGTTGCTGCTGATTGGTCTGCTGCACAACCATGATGCGAATCTCCTATTCCACCACATCCCAAAGGTGCACTAATGGATTGAGATTTGGTGACTGTAGAGGCCATTTGAGTACAGCGAATTCACTGTCATATTCAAGTCATATTCAGTTTGAGATGATTTGAACTTTGTGACATGGCATGTTATCCTGTTGGAAGCAGCTATCTGAAGATGCTGAGTTGGTACTAAGGAGCCAAAGTGTGCCAAATATCCCTTACACCATTACACCAGCAGCAGCAGCAGCAGCATGAACTATTCCTGCAATGCAGGATGGATTCGTGCTTTCATGATATTTACGTCAAATTCTGACCCTACCATCTGAACGTCACTGCAGAAATTAAGGCTCATCAGACCTTAGTGTCCTGTTTTTAGTTGACATGAGTTGCACCCAGTGTGGTCTTCTGCCGCTGTAGCCCATGTGCTTTAAGGTTCAGGGTGTTGTGCATTCAGAGATGCTCAGATAATGAGCAGATATCTGAGTTGCTGTTCTCTCCCTATGAGTTTCAAAGCAGTCCGATCATGCTCACCTGACTTTTTAAACTGACAAGGTATTTTCGCCCAGAGAACTGCCACTCACTGAATATTATTCACTTTTTCAGACCATTCTCTGTAAACCCTAGACATGTTTGTGCAAAAAAATCCCTGCAGATTAGCAGTTTCAAAAATAATTAGATCAGCTGTCAGGCACCAACAATGCCACCTTCAAAGTCACTTAAATCACCTTTCTTCCCCATTCTGATGCTTGGCTTGAACTTTCTCAGGTTGTTTTGGCCATGTCTACATGCACTGAGTCTACCAAAGTTTTAGGATCAAGTTTGAAAAAAGTGTAAAACACTGCAGGAATGTTACAGAATCTATGAATCACCTAACGTGTTAAACTGGACTTTTGAACAAGCTCTGCTATGTTTAATGTTACACTCCACGGGCTCCTCTTAGATTCGCCAGAAATGTATCCCAGATGGTACTTGACCAAAAGCACTGTTTCATAACACATTATTATATTTATCTGCTCTCATTTCACATTTGAACCTCTCTGCTCTGTTATATAATGGCTTGCATTAACCATGACTCACTTTCACTAAACACAAGTGTGCAGTCATCTCCGCTTATAGCAACCAGGAGCATAAAACCCACCTGAACTAATTACTTTGACTCCAGTGGTCACAGCTGAAACTTTTCAGTGTATTAGCATATTTTTCAGCAGAGGTGTCGCAGATGATTCAGTTGCTGCAATAGTTCACTTTACTATAGTTTGCACTTCATCGAAATGGCCTTTTTGGCTTTTGAAAGATATTTGGTAAGAAAGTGTTTTTAACTCTTCCAAATTTAAGTGTTAAACCTCCATGCTTACCAACATGTGAGGACCTCTTGGCGATGTTGTCAGTTCCATGTACCTCCATCTGTGTTTCCTCTAGGTTCTACTTGAATTCCTCAGTAAGGTGGTCTCCAAGGAAAGGAGGAACAGGATGAACCTGTGGGCCGTCGCAACCATCATGGCCCCCAACCTCTTCCTCCATAAGGCCGTCCCCAGCAAACTGACTGAAGGGACCGAGAAAGGACATGCAGAGAAGGCAGCTGATGTTATGAGGCTCCTCATCCGCTACCAGGACCTGCTCTGGATGGTAGGACCACCCACATATTTTAGAGATGACAGTTTATTAAGAATGCAGTGTGTTTCAGATGTCAATGGTGCTGCAGCTCTGTAACCACATGCAGCTCTTTGCCAATCTCCAGCAACGTTTTAATTTTTGTTATCATTGTTGTAAGTGATGCTTTACATTCTTCAGTAATACTGTGTGGACTGTACACCATAAAAACATGATATAATTTTTTTTAAATAAAATGTGTGTCATATTCTATATAATATCACCTGGCACCTTATCCTCTTACGTTTGGTGACCCACGATAGCGGTGAATATCGTGGATCTAGACACATAAATGTCAAGTCATGAGTCCCCCTTGCCTTTTTTTAAAATTTCCAATGCAGAAAAAGTCACATATAAATACAAAGAATTTAACAGTGCTTGGAGACATTTGCTTGCTTTCACCACCAACAATGCTGGATTACTTGATCTGCTGCTTGACTTTTGCCAAATTTCAATTGAAATTGGCCCATTTTCTTTTTTACTGTTAATATTTTTAAAACTACTTGATCGATCAACATTTTATTTACACAGGTAGGATTCAAAGTGGCCTATGTGTAGTCCTGTGAAAAAATAAGTATGCCCTTTTTGCTTCTAAAATAATTAAGAAGGTAAGTAGCAGTCAGGTGCTACTAATCAAAGGGTCTTTATTAACTGATAATCATCTAGTGTGGCCAACTCTATAAAAGCAAAAGTTTTGGCAGTTTACTGGTCTGGAGCATTCAGATGTGTCCCAGCAGATTCACCCCAAGGTGAGATTGTGCAGTGCTCAAAGAAACTGCAAAAAAAAGAAACAAAAAACAAAGCTTTATTTCAGACTCTACAGGTCTCACTTAGGCCTGTAGAGTATAAATGTTATAGTTTATAACATTTAAATGTTAAATGTTATAGTTCATGAAACTCCAATTAGAAGAAGACTCAACAAGTATGGCTTGTTTGGAAGGATTGCCAGGAGAAAACTTCTTGTCTCTATAAAGAACATGGCAGCACAGCTTAGGTTTGCAAAGTTGCATCTAAACAAAAAACAAGACTTCTGGAACAATGTCCTTTGGACAGACACGGCCAAAGTTGATATGTTTGGCCATCATGCACAGCCCAATGTTTAGCAAAAACCAAACACAGCATATCAACACAAACACCTTGTACAAACTGTCAAGCATAGTAGTAAAGAGGTGATGATTTGGGCTTGTTTTGCAGCTACAAGACCTGGGAACTTTGCAGTCATTGAGTCGACCATGAACTCCTCAGTAGACCAAATATTCTAGAATCAAATGTGAGGCCATCTGTCTGACAGCTACAGTTTGGCTGAAGTTTGGTCATGATAAAGGAAAATGATTCCAAGCACACCAGCAAATCTACAACAGAATGGCTGAAAAAGAAAGGAATCAAGCAGTTGTGATAGCCCAGTCAAAGTCCAGACCTCAACCTGATTGAAATAATGTGGTGGGACCTTAAGAGTGCTGTGCGTAAACAAGTGCCCGCAAATCTGAAGCTGGCCAAAATTCCTCCACAATGATGTGAGAGACAGATAAAGTAATACAGAAAATTATTTCTTTAAGTTATTGCTGCTAAAGATGGTTCCACAGTCCAACGTTTTCACTAAACATTGAGCTGTGCCAAATATATCTATTTTGGTGTTTTCTGTCTAAAGGACACTGTTCAAGAAATCTTGTTTTTTGTTTAGATGCAACTTTGCAAACCTAAGCTGTACTGCTATGTTCTTTTTAGAGACAAAAGGCTTTCTCCTGGCAATCCTTCCAAATAAGCCATAGTTGATCAGTCTTTTTCTAATTGGAGTTTCATGAACTATAACATTTAACATGCTAAGCGAGGCCTGTAAATTCTGAAATTAAGCTTTGGGGTTTTTCACAGTTTCTCTGAATAAAATAATTAAAAAGTGAACAATATTCATTATTTTTAACCACAACAGAATAGTCACATGGTAAAAAAAATTATTTACACCTGTTAGTAAGTCATTTATACTCAATACACTATGGCATTGTCTTTATAAGGCCCAAATATGTTTTGCAGCTCCTTGCAAATGTAATTTCTAGCAAAAAAAGTGGCCAGCTCCTGGTGTATTAAAAGTTTCTGCATTTGTTCCAGTTTTACTGTGGAATCTTTTTTTTGACAGAGAGGAATTAAAGCAACATACATCGCAAAAACTTTAAAATTCTAGAAACAAAAAAACCCCCAAAGCTTTACATAAGCTGAAGGTAAAGGTTTTTCAACTTTGACATGATTTGAAAAAAAAATTACCACAAGGTCACAATACTTGTCTTTGTCCAGCTAAAAATATCCAAGATACCAAGTAAATGATCCTGTGCATTTCTTAGCAAAGACTATGTGAATATTTCTTTGCATGAATAGTACGCGCATCACCAACATGTCATGTTGCTTTTCTCTTCAGATTCCTAATTTCCTCATGAGCCAGGTGCGTAGGCTGAATGAAAACAGTAACAGACGTTACCAGTTCTATGATCGCCGCATCAAGAACCTGCTGAGAAAGATTCACACAGACAGCAGAGAAAAACCAGAGAAAAACTCGGAGGTGAGCTGGTTTCACAGCACCACACTGCACTGCCTCTTTCACTCTAACCACTGCACACCAGGTCAGAAGGCCTGTCTGATTTCTGAACTGATAAACCATTACTGATTATTAGCCATTAATTACTGATAGAAAGGACAATGATTGTGGTTAATTTGTCATTAGAATATGTCCACAGTAGGGTCACTATGAGTTCATTTTAACCAAACCAGGGTTCTTTCACGTGCCAGGTGAATGTGTAAACCAGTAACACTTAAACTAATAAAAATGAAATTAAAACTGAACAACTGACTGAGCAATAAAAACTAAACTGGAAAGAGTGTACCTTTCCTAAAAATTACTGAAGCTAAACTGAAATGAAAACAAATTATTGAAAACTAAAGTAAAAAAACACTTTAAAATGCTATAAAAACTAGAGTAACTCAGGTATAAATTATAGTTAATTGTTCTGTTTATTTAAGCAGTTCAAGTCTAGTAAACAACCTTAAATGATAAGACCTAAACAGCCCAAAGAGGGGAAAAATGGCATGCAGGTTTTTCCAGAGGTTAAAAAATATTTTAAAGCAAACAGTTACTACTGGTGCCCTAATTTTAGTTATTTCCAACTAAAGGGTAAAAAAAACCAAAAAACTTTATTACTGCATTCACTGTACTGCAGGAAGTAGTACAGTACAGAGAAACAAAGGAGGACAGACTGGTTGGTCAGGAGTTCATCCAACATTGAAAAAAAACAAAAAAACCACTATGACCTAATCAGGAGAACACAACAAACTGTGGAGTTTGAATCCCAAACTCCACAGAACTGGTTTGGGATTCAAACAGAGAAACAACAAAAAAGAAACCTGCAACTGGACCACATTTGTGTCCAAAATTTTTTTGATTTCCTTGTTAGGAAAAAAGGCACAAAATTTTTTCAGCTGCTGAATGAGTCAAAAATGTAAACTGAATTTCAGATTTAAGAGACCACAGTGTATTTTTTTTGAGTGTCAAGTTTCAGTGCCAGGAAGGGAAAAAATGAGGTGTTCCAAGACATTTGACCGTTAGTGTAGTGCAGCAAAATCATCATTTCACTTTTGTCACTTCATGTTCAAAGTTATTTCAAGTGATAAATAAAGAATCATTTGTACTTGTTTTTTTCCTGCAGCCACATCGTACAGTGAAAATCCAGCTCGGAGAGCTGGAGAGCAGCACGATGGAGTACAAGCTAAACTTAAGCTCAAGAGCCTCAGACCTGCTCACCCAGTTTTACCGCCAGTATCTCCGAAGCCCCGACAATGGAAAGGGAAAAATGCGAAGGTATGGTAGGGCAGCATTTTTCAAAATGATGTGAAGTCATTTAGCTGGGCTGTATGAATCTGTTCACTCAGAATTGTAATCACAACTCATAAATTTAATTTATGTAGCAGTGGAAAAACAGAATCTGAGACATGGTGCTGTGTATGTGTCTCAACAGGAATGGCTCTGTGACATATTCAGACTACGCCCTATATGAAGTGGGAGGGAATATCGGTGAGTGAAAGTGTTCTCCGTTTGGCGAAGTGCTGACATTTGCATGTCTTTCTGCTCATTGAGCCGATGAGGGTATCAAGGTCTTATATAATGAAGTGTGCAAGCGCCAGAGAGACATGGGCAGTCCATCTGCAGTTATCAGAGCAGACAAATGCTTATTATACACGTCTGCACGCTCACATGAGAGCTGACAGAGTACAACAGAAAGTTTCTCAGTCAGCCTAACTTTGTGACTGAAAACCTCCAAGCTCTAGAATTGATTAACAATGTGTAGATGCAACCCCGCCTCTTGCCGTGTGACAGCTGGGATAGGCTCCAGCCCCCTCCACCTGAACTGGATAAGAAAATGGATGGATGGATTCATAATAAGTTGACAGAAAAATGGGCAGCAACAAGATGATATATTAATCTTTATATTTTAAACTGCTTTCCTCTGTTTTGTAAAATGGAGTCCATCGGTTAAAAAAATTGTTTTGGCATGAACATTTTTCACAGATTCTGACATTTAATGATCCAAACAGTTAATCGATTAATCCATTAATTATTTAAATTGCTGGAAAAAATTAGAATGGCTGTAAAGTGGTTAGCACTGTCGTCTCACAGCATGAAGGTCCTAGGTTCACATCTGTGAGTCGGCTGAGGCCTTTTTCCACGGAGTTTGCATTTTTTTCCCTGGGTTTTTTTCTGGGTAATCCGGCTTCATTCCACAGTCCAAAGACATGCTTGTTAGGTTAATTGGTGATTCTAAATTGGTCACAGGTGTAAATGTGAGCCTGAATGGGTTTTTTTGTCTCTGTGTTAGCCCTATGATAGACTGATGACCTGTCCAGTGTGTACCCCACCTGTTGTCTTATGACAGCTGGGATAGGCTCCAGCCATCCCATGACCCTGAGTTGGACATATGGTTAGGAAAATAGATGGATGGATGAATGAAAAATTAGTAGTGGCTGCCATAATTGACATGTACAAACAGTAAGTTTAGCTCTGAAATACATTATTTTGTGTTATTTCTGCAGGTGAACACTGTCTAGATCCCGACACACATCTTCTGGATTTGTACAACAGTAATCCTGGAGGAGAGTGGATCATCAAAATGAAACCCAGCGGCAGCAGGGGGCTGTGACATGGACCTGTGGATGGACTGAATGAGGACTGAGCTTCAGAATAAACATAAAGGTCTTAAAAAGCATCAGTTCCACGCAGCCATCACTTCTTTGCGTCCTGTTCATCCTCTGAGCAACAAGCGAGAGGGAGACAGATGGAGGAAGCAGGAACAGATAGATGGAGAATCTGCCTGGAGCAGAGCCTAAAAACTGTCTGTGATCGCATGAATATACTCTACCCTCTTCTTCTTCGTCCCGTCTTTCTCTTTCTGCTTCTCTCTGTGTTCTGCTCCTTCATTCCATCATTTCAGCTCCTGCGTTGCAATGCTGAAAGCAAAAAGCTGCTGACATGACTCATTACTTCCAGCAGAGAACCTGCTGCACATAAGAGAGGAGAGAGGCCAGCTGGACAGTTTGCTTCGACATCTTTTCTCTCAAGCAGTCATATCCAACCATGAGCAAGCAGATGGGGATGCAGAGCACCTCTGGCTATAGAGAGCCGAGAGCCCAAGTCTCCCCAACCCCCTCTGTCAGGCCCTCGCTCCGCAAACAGTGTTTTTCTATCATCCATCAGTTCTTCGTAAAAAGAGACATGATACGAGAGTCTTCTGTGCATATTCTAAGAAAATTAGCATCAAGCTGCTTACTGAATATCAGCTGAATACAATATTTCATTTGTAAATATTTGCCAGAAATTATTTCTGCAGCTTCAGTGATTAAGCTAGAGGGGTGTTGATGGCATCACAACTACAACTAAAAGGAGTCAAGAACTGTTCAGTGTTTTCAAGTCCATTATTGTTTCATGAGTCTCAAACGTTATAAACCCACTACTCAGTCGTTTAACCAGGTTATAGAGAAAAAACGGGATATGCAGGTAATCAGTGAAAATGGACACATGTAGTATGTCAGTAACTAATCTTCTTTCAACCTGATGAAATTCTGACTTTAACTCTTAGCAGAAAAACAATATTCTTTTCAGCACAGAAGTTATACATGAGGTGCTCTGCACCTTGAGATCTTTGTTCACCTGAACATTGTCACTTTACCGGCCTGAAGTATTTTGTCCTGCTTATTTTGGTGTTAAAAGCTGATTAGAAATCATACATGACAGAGAAAAAGTTGTTAAGGAAAAACACAGCCGATTTCGTTATTCTTCTATTCTGAATACAGAAACAAAGTTTCCCCATTTATAGATGAAAAAAAGAAAAGAACTAAACTCAACTGTAACTTGCCAGAAAACCCTTGTATCATCTTTTTAAACAAAATATTATCAATGACTTGCAAGATGAGAAAAGCTACTGAACTGTTGGAGCAGAAGCTAACCAGGAAATTCTCTCTGTAGACATACAGTTCCTTACTGATCAGTGTTTGTCACTGATTGATCCAGGTCGATTCTGCAGCTTTGATGACAAACTAAACAAAGACAGGGGTTTGTTTGTGTCGACTCCTTTCTTCACCTGTGCCATTCAAGGAGGGGAAAAAGACCCTGATGAACTGATATCCCTTTATCTGTGAAACCCTGCGATCTCCTGGGCATTAAAAAAAAAATCCTTGGACTTCCTGACCTGCAGAGAACAGCGCTCAAAGAGACGTTTCTTTTTGACACCAAGGGATTTGGTGTCACAACCTCAAGGACAGTTGTTGTACCTCTAAAGGGAGCTGTAAAGGACACAGTGAAGCTGGTCTTCTCGTCTTTTTTAAACACACAAATGAAGGCGAAAACAAAGTGACTCATGGGGTGTGCTGGGATTATTATTATTTATATGAATGTAATACCGTTGTTGCTTCTGTATTCAATGAGTATTGTGTAGGATAGAGAGACTCAGTGTATCCGTATGATGTGTTAAGCTGGCCATACTCAGTGTGGGAATTTACAGTGTTTGTGTTCATATTACTTCACGCTCAGCCATTTTTTTAAATGGCTCTCTTTACATCTGTTAGTAGGATAAATTTCTGTGTAAATGTAGCTCATTCATACTCACTTTGAGGCTAAAATACTGCAGTAGGATTGCTTGTTGTGAGGCTACTCGAAGCTTTTCCAAACACACACAAGCAACAAATGAATGTATTTAACATTTTGTACTGACTGCCAGTTGTGAATCATTTTCTCCTTGTAGACGGAGCCATGTTGGGGCTCCGCGGCCATTTTGTGGCAAGTGTTTCGCACACTTCACTCGAGAGACAGCGTAATGACAGCCGGCCCAACACCAACATCTATCAACACCCTCCGCTCCATCTCTGTCACCTCCCCGTAATGGACCATAATGGCAGCGCAGTGCATGCATCAGAAACACACATACAGGAATCACATTTCTTTGATAAAGCAGAAGGTAATAAATGGGTGTTATAAATTCTGCTGCCCTGGCCCTGACAACAGCTGTGTGTGTGTGTGTGTGTGTGTGTGTGTGTGTGTGTGTGTGTGTGTGTGTGTGTGTGTGTGTGTGTGTGTGTGTGTGGAGGGATTACAGTCAAAGCAACCAGTGTGAGAAACAGGAGATGCAAAAGAAGCGTGAGAACACTACCTGGAAAACAGCTGGGAATGTCTACTGAACAAGCTGACGAAGCACACATGCATACACTTACAAATACACACAGACACACTAATGCATGAAGAGTGAGCAACGGGCACACCCACAAACACATTCCTGTACAATACATGCTGGGTCATACCCAGCTGGGACTTCAGTACTGACTCATTTTTTTATTTGTCTCAGGGTCTGGGAACCTCTTAGAAAGCTCTCTAGAAGAGCTGACAGATGTAGTCTTTCATTCAGTTCGCTTAACTTTGAATAAAACATTATTCTGAATGAACCAAACATTACAACGCAAATTTACAAATCACTCCCAGCTCCCAGTTCCTTGCAGCACCATACCCTCTCCTTCTATCATTTGGCCCTTCTGTCATTTTAAATTATTCATTTAGGTTTTACCTTCTTTTAAAGCAGACTTTGCTGGTTTTCCATGTTTGACTCTTCTCATATACTGGATGTGTATTTATATGAAGTCTGACAAAGGTTCATTGTAGTAGTCGCTTGTTTTTATGGTGATAGTGATAATAGGAGGCATTATATTTTTGAGGTTGTTAGTCTGGTTTATTCTCATGAAGCCAACATCTTCTGACTTGAGGTAGTTTTTACAAATTTAGCACTGACATTTACTGGGCCTCAGAGATGAACTGATTAGATTTTGATATTCAAATGTCGAGACCGCTGTGACTTCTAAAAACATGTTTCTGAATATAACTCAAGAATTTGAGACTTCACACAAATGTCTCATTGTACAACTAATGAAGCAGTGACATTTTATTTCCAAAAAGTCTAAATGAAATTTCACTGTAACACAATGAGTCAATACATAGGTTAAGAGAGTATTGACAGAAACTGATGTAAAATGCAACTTGAGTGGTTGTCGAAGACATACAATTGAGGGGTGTTAATTCTAGTTGTTTGTGTGATGGTACACATGCATGGAAAAGTGGATGGGAAGAAGTCGCTTCTGCATTCTCACATTTCTTCCGAAAGAGGAAGTAATCCTTTGTTTACTGCACTTTTGCTGGCAGAAAACGCTGAGAAAATGACTCAAGCATGTTAATGTATTCCACTGCTCCAAGTGTACAGTTAAACACACTAGTAAAATGGGTGTGCATAGCTCAAAGTACTCTCTCTCTCTCTCTCTCTAGCCTGTCATGTCATATCTTTAATGCAATATACAAATATGGTGAAAATATTCCTGAATGCAATGTGGGAAATTCCTGGGAACCTGAATATGGATGAATCCATGCAGCATCCTACAACGTCACAGACAGCCTTGACAAAGTTCAATTTAATCCAAATAGTACAGTGATCATTACAGAAGCCTGAGTCTTCTTTAAAAACAAAGGCTGGGTGACAAAAAATATCAAGAATTATTAAGAAGTATTTTACAAGGCACAGCAGTGTAGTTCTTGAAAATTTAAGTGTAAAATCTGATGGCAACATTCACAAGAAGATGAAAAACTTGTCAGGGTATTAACACCATGAGCCAGCAACCTGAGCCAAATCCTCCGCCCATTGTTATCTAAGCTATAAGAGACACACGTTAACAGTCATAGGAGAAACCTGACAAAATGAAAGCGAAATTAAAAATGACAAAATGACTGTAGTGCTAAACTGTACCTATACATCCAAAAACAGCTGTTTTTAGAGCTTTAGGGAGTAATGTGAAAACATTTATTTAGTGGTAAATTATCAAAATGCAACTGCTGAAATATCCCATACATTCAAACCATCTAGTCAGTTACATGTTTGTCATTAATGATGCAGAGTGGTTGATGCAACCTTGGAAGCACTCTTTGTGAGTGAAGTAAATGAGAGTCTGTTGGTGATCAGGATTGCCTTAAAGCACTAAGTATTCTTTGATTTTATCTGGCATGCTTGATAAAGCAGTACAGTACAGTCTGTCAAAGATCATGAAATACATTTTAATAAACTCAAAACACCAATATGACATGCAATGAACATGCATGTCAAACTATAGACACTGAAGTTAATTCAACATCTGCAATGTGTCATGCACATTTATAAACCTCACATCAAGTCAGATAACAGTGTGAGTTATTCATAATATGGAATAATAATTGGTTTGTTTATGTTTACAATATTTTATGTTTTTGTGTACTGTGAGTTTGATACAGAAAATATGTTGCACATTCTCAAAAGATGGTCACACAAATCAACTAATGACTGACTGTTGTGGGGAGCACATCCACAAATGGCCACAAAGAGTGCAAGCTTTTAAAATCAAACACACACGATCACTAATGTAGTGGTGGTGTCCCAGGCAGCTTTCCGGAAGCAAGTCATTTCCTTTTAAGCTGCTGCAGGTCCCTGTCCATAAGCCAGATGACTCCCTGGGGCAATTGGATATTTTATGTTACTCATGTGGACCTATTGATTGTTGAACAACCATGCTCCCTCAACCCCAGATGACATATACTCTCACTAATGTGTACCCACAGGGCAGATATGTAGATGATGTTCACAAACAAGTCCATTGAGTTTGTATTATCTTAGTGTAATTGTGATTTGCATGGTTTTATCTCAAACGTACGGGCCAGTTTCCCACATGGTCAAGAGGCCATCTTCCGTGTTTAACACTTTTAGCACAGAGGAATGAAAATTTTGCAGGTTTTTTTTTTTCTCTTTCCACCTGACAAGTGAGGATGTGACTCTTGTGAGTAAAGAATAGAGGAGATAGACAGAGGGACAAATGGCCTGCAGCTTACTCTCTATGCCTTCTCTACAATTTAATGAGATAAAGTCTAGTCTTTAATTAAACGTTAAGAGCAAGTCGAACAAGGGGGAGAATAGGGCGCAATAGGCTCAGTGGTGATGGATGAGATTTGGTTTACAGAGAATACTGTATGTGACTTTACTCTCTAGGATTTTACTCTCATTAGCCTTCTACCCTCTACTTATACTGCTGGGACAAGAAACCTACCTTCAGGCTATCATTCTGCTTTTGCCTCACTCAATCTACCTGCAAATTTCTCTGCAATCCAACTCTTCTTCCTAGCTTTTTCAAATAATCTTTTTTTACTTGTTTCTACAAACATGTCATATCTCCCATGCTGCACAAACAACCACAAGCCACAGTAGACAATTAGACCTATTTCTCAGCATTAATTACCTTTTTAATTAGGAAATCAGTGAGAATGTATAATCTGATAGCATATGGCTGAGAATGAGAAATCATTCTCTTATCACTGTGTCATTTATTCCCTCCCAGTTCAAGAGGGCTGTTTCAACATGCTGGTCTAATTACCATTGCTGGGGGTGGGGACTGGGAGGCAAGTGTAGAAAACAATAACAATGCTAATGCTGGAGGCAATGCCAGATTAGGCTTACACCCAGTTTCTGATGCACTCTTTCTCAATATGGAGCAGGGATTTACACACACTATGAGAAAATAAGGAGAGAAATGGAAGAGAAGTATCATATACAATACACGCTCTTTACTTCTCTAAAGCATATTGAGATTTTCCAGCCAAAAACAGCAGGAAAATCAACTGATACATCTGCACTGATGAGAGCCAGTTATATGAAAAACTAGCTCTTGATTTTTGACTTGATGGGGAGAAGAGAAAAACAATAGAGAAAAAAGCTTTCTTAAATATTATTTATTGCATGTGTCTATAAAGAATCAATACAATCTAAAGCAATGAACTAAGCTTAAATTATCATTTAGTAGCATCACAATGTGCATGATATGAAATATTTACAATGAAAAGACACAGCAAAGTAAGCCATTGCCCATTTAGTAACCTTTAGATGCTGAATAAAAACTGGAAACATTATCCAAATGCAAAAACACTGCTCAAAACACCAACAGGCTCGATTAGCAAAAACAAGCAGAAAAAGGTTTCCATTTCAAAATCGAAGGAAAAAATGTACAAACAGCAAAAATTTGAATTAAGGTTTAGCAAACATTATTAACAGTATTTATACATTTGGTTCATCCTTGTAAACTAATTTTTTTAAAAGTGTAAATATTGCATATATGCCATTTGTGGTGTACCTAAGTATCAAGAATTAATTATGTCAAGTATTTATGATTTCTTTAAAATCTTTTTTCTTCTTTTTCTTTTTTTGTAGAATTACAGCATTAGAAAATGTCCTCATAGTGGCATTAATTTTACAAGACCATCCCATTTCAGTTAAAAAAAATCAAAGCCAAACCATACTGGTTAGCATTATAACTTAATTAGTGCTGTTGTTGTATCAGAAAGTTTACTCAAACACTTACTATATACAATAAAAACAACATAAGTTATTTAACTTAACATCTCTCAAAGTTTCTCAGCATTTGCTTAGTTGTAGTTCTATGTAACAATGCACTATTTACAGTATATAGGCTAAGGTTAAGTACCTGTGAGTTCAGATAAATAAGATACTTCCCCTGGTTTGTTTCTTTTATACGGCTTGTATCTGCGTTGTAGTTCCCATTCAGTACCTCTGCATGTTTCAGTGTTGCTGTTGCAGTTGGTGTTGTTTTGTTGGTTGGTCTGTGTGTTCCCAATCTTGGAACACAGCATGTACTACATTCAGTGTGTCCTGTGTTACAATCTAGAGAAGTTTGTAAATGCAAGACCATGCAGTGGAGGCCATGGATTCAAGTTATTGAGTGGCTTTTTGAACAGCCAGTCAAACTGAGTCCTGCAGCCCTGCATACGCCACACTGCTCAGTGCTGCCTGGTGTGGTGTGACAGAGCTCCACAATGAGGCATCAGGTGAGAAAATGCAAGATACTGGGCTGTCCAGTTACTCTGTACAAATAAATCAAACATTCATGTTTCAGTCCCTTGTCCTGACAGGTGTGCAGGATATTTCAGGTGAACAGCGGGTATATTGGTGTAGTGTAGAAAGGTGCTGAGACTTGTGCTCAGACAGGCCACAGATCAGATGGTCAAGTCCAGCTGGACCTGGTTCATGCTGCAGTGTTTACATTAGTCACAGCTGCATGCATGTGCAATGCAATGTCAACTATTTCTCTAAAATCCTCTTTTAGTGTGTGTGAATCCTCCATTTAAGGTATATTAATAAATATATTACTCTGGATTTTTAATACATACTCTAGTCATAAATGTGTGGAGAGGGAACTTAATCTCAGAGAGGTTGTCTCTCATTCGGCTCTGACGAACATTCAGTCTCTAAGCTGATCAGTTAAATCTTTGATATACTGCGTTTTTAGAGGTCCAAACTAAAAAAACGATCCATCAGATTGAAGCTGATGGCTGGAGTAAGGCTTTGGATTGGTGACTTTTTAAAAAACATTCACCTCTGAAAATAAATATTTTTTATATATATCTATATATTTATTTCTACTGTGTAACTTGGTGCTGAGGTAGGGTTTATTTTTAAGCAAATGTTACCTTTGATTTTAAATATGTTCATAAATGCCGTCTCTTTATGAAGTACAATCTGTATACAAATTCTCACGCACATTTCATTGAATGCATACATACACGATAAATAAATAAATACATGTCATCTGTATGCATGAAAGGTTTTGCATGTATGTCTGTGCACGCATGCTTTCCAGGTTTGGTTCACAGGTTTTTAGGTGTAAATATCTGGCAACTACAGGTTGAAGCCTTTAGAAGACCAGATGAAATTGTATAATTGGTAATCACAACCATACCAGAAATGAACATAATATACTGCAGGCCTACGTACAGAGATACATAGTTACCTAACTATTGTTAGAATTAAATGTCAGTTTAAGTTCTTGTTACTTTAAATCTAGTACTACAGCAGCAACGGCGCCAGAATGTTTAGGTGCCACCAAAAAGGAGGGAGGGTCAAGTGTCCGTGTTTCCATGGTGATGGCCATCCCCATGACGGGGGGGGGGGTCAAAGGACATCGGCTACAGCGCAAGGTCCAGCTGTCACTGTGGCGACCTCGTCATCTGGCTGAAGTGAAATCCTACATTCACAGAAAGAGGCAGAAGAAGAGGGGGCGGGGTGGGAAGACCCATCAGGCTTCATTCTGAAAGAAGATGTAAAAGAAGATACCAGTTAGGCTCTTATCATGTCATTTGCAGAAATAAAATTAAATATAACAAAAGGTTTCCTGGTCAATATTCCCTTCAGAAATCTAATGTGTGTACATACAGTAGATGTCATTTATTATGTGGAGCAGAACAATAGATTGGAGGTGAAGGTCAAATGGATGCCCCCACTCCGCTACCAAGTAAGGAATAAGTGCTCTTCAAGAGGCCTGCTATTGTGTGTGCGTGTATTCCTCAGCTGGTAGACGCTGAAGTGGCAGGTGCTTTTATGGCAGGGAAAAACAGAGCAGCATTTAGCACTGTGCAGCTGTAACAGGGGCGTCTCCAATGACGGCAAAAGTGACAGCAACAACACTCCCACACACTAACAAACAGGTATTTTTAATTACTCCCACACACACCACAGCTATGTATTTTTTAAGATACCATGAACCCAGAGTGTTTGGAGTGTTGCTTTTCTCCCAGTGGAAGGCTGCACTGACCCCTGCCCCTGTGTACATGTTTGTGAGGTTTCATTTGCATGCAAAGCTATCAAATAGGAGTGGAAGCCTTGGCCGGGTGACTCCCCCCAAA
The DNA here is from genome assembly GCA_015106775.1 of Etroplus canarensis. Lineage (NCBI taxonomy): Eukaryota > Metazoa > Chordata > Actinopteri > Cichliformes > Cichlidae > Etroplus > Etroplus canarensis. The sequence continues at coordinate 20,408 of VUQH01037127.1, read as the reverse complement.
CACACACAGCCGCTGCATTTCTTTCCTCATTCGCTGTCTCCTCTCCCTCTTCCCCAGTCATGAACAAGAGCTGTTTTCACAAAGCTGGATGTGATCGTCAGTCTGTAAAACAAACCTTTCATTCAGACTCCTCAGTGCCCCCCCCCTTCCTCAACTCTTCCCACCGTAAACACACGCACAACTGTTC
>VUQH01037124.1:41951-57583 GCA_015106775.1 Etroplus canarensis | reverse complement strand
TTTAACAATGCTGGAAACAACCCTTTGTTTAAGGTAAGCTTTATCAAACTTAAACAACTAACACAATATAAGCAGAAGTGTGAAATCTTGGACAAAAACTCTGATCCACATTCTGAAACTCAGGTGTGCTGCTGGCGCCTCCTGAACCTTGCTTCCAGCAGCGAGCTGAAAAAATAGGAATGCTAAAAAAGAAATATCTGCTGTGGACCCTAAAAGCGAGAAACGTCACAACTTAAAAAATTCATATCAGACTCCATAACTCAACTGCAGAAACAATCATTAGCTGGTGCGTTTCAAAACAAGCACAAGCCAAACTTATTTAGCTGAACTGCTGAAAAAGTGGCATTTTTGATGCTTGTTTGCTGTTCACAGTGTCATATTTTGCTTGATGTGCCAACATGAATCTTGTTTTCAAAATTAGGTGGTACAATACCAAATTACCTATAACAGAAAACCTGGAATGAGGTGAGCAGAGCTGATAATCTGTGCCTGTCAAGTTTACATGTGTAGAAATTTATAGTGAAATTAAAATGTCCTCACCAAACAAATGCATTGTGTGTACGTGTGTGTGTGTTCACAACAGCAAAAAGCAAAACAATGTTGATAGATAGATAGATAGATAGATAGATAGATAGATAGATAGATAGATGAGAGAGAGAGTCTCTAAATACAGATGCAAATGTTAAAAGAAAAGGAAATACTGCTGTCATCATTACCCAGCTATACACACACGCATGCAGTGTCTTTTAGGTGTTTGTCTGTATGGCTGTGGCAGATGGTCTAAATTATACAGCTGAAGAGAGAGTGAAAATCACTCAGAGGTGGTGAGCTTTTCTCCTCTTTAACTTAATGTCTGCCCTTTTTGCTGCCTGTTTCTGCTGTCTCTTTCCCCTTAAATTATAAGAATGGATGTACCTTTCAGCTGCTCCCTTGTTTTCTCCACAGCAGATTAATTCTCATTTGTAATTTGGCAAAGGCTTTACACTGGACACCCTTCCTGACGCAACCCTCCACAGTGAGAGGGGCTTCTGTCCCCACCCGGAATCAAACAAGGGACCTTTCACTCGTATGGCAAACACACAAACCACTACACTACAGGGGACACCCTTAAGCTATAGCAGTAAAACTACTTATTGACCTCTGCAGTCTTAACACTGGGATCTAATTTATTTTTCCATTGTACAACACACCACCAAGCACTTTATTAGGGACACATGCTTATTCATGCAATTATCCATCCAACAAACTGTGCTGAAGCAGATCACTATGTAGATACAGGTTTGATGCTCAGTTTGAAAGGCAGTAGATATAAATTTGAGAGGTAAGATATAGGATGAAAATAAATAAACAAATAAACCTGTCTGTATGGCTTGCCACATGTAACATATATAACTCTAAAGTTAAACACTGTATACAATATGTAGTATGTACAATATGAATATATATAATATGGAAATGTCAAAGTGTCACAGCGAGGAATTAATGAGTTTGATGTCCAGGTAGGAATGATTTCCTGTGGCGTTCTGTGGAGCATCATGGTGAAATGAGTCCGCTACTGAACATGCTTCTGTGTCTGTCCAGCAAGTCACGGAGAGGGTGTGAAGGACAGTCCAGCATTGCATCCTCCTCTCCAACACCATTGTCAGAGAGTCAAGCTCCACACCCACAACACTGCTGGCCTTACGGATCAGTTTGTTGAGTCTGTTGGTGTCCACTACTCTCAGTCTGCTGCCCCAACTCACGACAGCACAGACTCCAAAACATCCTGAGCATCGTCTGGCAGAATTTGAAGGACCTACATTGTCTCAGAAAATAGAGACGCTCTGGCCCTTCTTGTAGATGTATTCTGTGTGTTTAGTGAAGTCCAGTTTATTGTCAATGTGTCCTTCACCATCAACACACAGACCCCATTGATGGAAACAGGGGTCACTGGTGTTTTTGGTGATATAAAGGTGTGGAACATTTGTTAATTCTGATCAGTAATGGCTTAGATGCCACAGCCTGAATATTGAATAATAATAATCAATTACTATGTGCATTCTTTTTTTTAACCCATACTTCTACTTTGTGCTACTTTGTATGACAATGGACCATTTAAGATTGCAAAAGCAGTCTCAAATTGAGTTCATGAATGTGAAATTGACTTCAGACTACTTCAACAGATTCCTGAGCCACTAGCTCTGAATCCAGTATTCCAGACTGGGCAATTAGCAGGGAGAACATGACGCAGACCCTTACAGTCATGTCAACATGGACCACAATATCAAAGGAAACCCATACATTTTAGCATTGATGAGGAACTTAATATGTGCTATGGGCATCTAAAAACCTGAAGTATATGCTTTGGGACTTGAGTTTGACTTTGGCATGCTATTGTCATCTTCTTTGAGTGTTTTTCATTGCCAATGCCTGCTTAAGGATATAATCCACCATGTTTACCAGCTCGATGCTACATTTGTCTTTCTGCCATTTAGTGCACGGTTGGCTCATCTGCATGTTACTACTGTGAACAGCTGCTTGGTGCAGCCAGAAACCAATGAGACAACTTAGAGTGAAGGCAAACAGCACAGTTAATGACCATAAAACCAAAATCAAACTAAACGCTGAAAAGGTTTGCAGACATAAGAACACGAAAGTTCATCACGACAGGTAACATCTTTTGTTTTGATTTACTGTGAGTATAAAAGTTTTACTGTTGCAGGCCTCAGTCAAGGAACCACACAGAGTGGGGAAGCCTCTGGAGCCCAGCTTCATCCCGAGGGTCCCTAAAGTCCCATGTTGCTTGCGTGGCAATTACTTTTAAACTATTTGATGAGCTACAAATTTGTTTAGTAATATGCATCACACAATCATAATAAAAACTGAAATGTTGCCTTCCAAAGGTGGCTGATACATTTGCTCGTCAAGGAGTGCAGTGTCAAAATGCAGGTTAATTACAAACATCCACTGTGTCTTCAGTCATTTAGATTCCTACTATGATACTGAATTTCTAACTGCATGCATAACACTTGATTATTATCTGTCTCATCAGAAAAACACTTTCATGCCAGTATTTTTGCCGTCAGTCTTTTCTGGCAGCTCATTTTCAGTGAAATATGGATTTCACATCAGTAAGAAAGCACAAAGAAATGAGAGAATAATCAAGTCTATTATTTAGCCTTTTATTCATCTGATATCTTTGACTGTATGTTGGTTCTGAAATTAAACACACTGATCTCACAGCAATGCAAACTATTATCTGTAGGGTCCAATGCTATGAAAAACTCATTAGAGCTTAGAGACTTTTCTCTGAACTGGGATTCTCTTCTTCATCACTTTCTGGTTATCTTGACTGATGATGTAATAAATTCAGTGTCATATTGTAAACATATGATTTTGAAATAGTGAATATTGATGTTTGCTAAACATGCAGCACAGTTTATGCGAGCTCAAATATTTAAGGTGTACGCAGGGTAAAGAAAGTAAATCAGACCAGTCTGATCACTTCTATATGATTTCATGATTTCATCACTTCCTAACCCTGAGTTTGGCTCAGAACACTAGATTCAAAGCATTTGTTACTGGAAGAGAATTTAAAGTCTGTTTGAAATAAGAAAAGGCACATGGGGAAATTCACATTTAAGGTATACAAAGTCTGTCTTTGAGTCATAAGACAAACAGGGTATGCTATATTGTACATCTAACTCTACACTCACCAGCAACTTTATTAGGTATACCTGTTCAACTGCCTGTTAACACAAATATTTCAGCAGCCAGTCACATGACAGGAACTCAGTGCATTTAGGCAGGTTGTCAGGTCAACACAGCCAGTGGAATGGGGAAGAAAGGTGATTGAATTTACTTTGAACATGATATGGTTGTTGGTGACAGATGACCTGGTCCTCTAGGATTTCCAATACAAACATTTCTAGAGGAAATTTGATTTGAGTTGACAGAAAGGCAACACCTACTCAAACAACCACTTGTTGCAACCAAGGCATGCAGAAGAGTATCTCTGAATGCAGCAGAAGACCACACCAGGTGCCACTCCTGTCAGTTAAGAACAGGAAATTGGGGCTACAATTCACATGGTCTCACCAAAATTGGACAGCTGAAGATTGGGAAAACATTGCCCTGTGTGATTAGTCTTTAATTCTTTTTTGGCATTTTGATGGTAAGAAACATGAAAACAACATGAAAGCATGAATCCATTCTGGCTTCTACCAACAATTAAGGCTAGTAGTGATAGTCTTATGGTACTTTCTTGGCACACCTTGGGCCCCTTTGTACCAAATGAGCATCATTTAAACAATATAGCCCACCTGAGTTGCTTACCATGTAATGTGGCTCATTTTAGCAGGATAACACACCATGTCACAAAACCAAAATAATCTCAAGCTGATTTCTTAAACATGACAATGAGTTCACTGTACTCAAATGGCCTCCACAGTCACCAGATCTCAATTGCATTATGGATGTGCAGCCAACAAATCTGCATCAACTGTGTGATGCTGTCATGTCCATATGGACTAAAATCTCTGAGGGATGTTTCTAGCACCTTGTAAAATCCCTATCATGAAGAATGGAGACATTTCCTAAGGCAAAACGTGGTACAACCTGGTCCTAGTAAGGTGTACCTGGTAAAGTGGCCAGCGAGTGTATATTCGTCTGACAGTGTATATTAGTCTGAAACCAAACACCACAAGAAAATAAGTTGGATAATAGAGTTATTTAAAATGTAGTCCTTCAAGTTGAAGTGTTAAAGTGAAACAATTTCTTGCTTTTTGAAGACTCCATTCACTCTGTTATTAATCTATGATGAAGCTGTTTATATTTTATTTATATAAAGTTAACAAAAAAGAGTACAATTTATATAGCATTCATTCTATAATGCTGGTCCTGATTTGCCATTTCTGCAGGTGACAGAGTTCAGTGGAACACATTTACGCTGACAGTGACGGAGGGTTGATTACGGTCAGCAGTTGCAACGTGCAGCAGATGAAGGTAGCATATGTGAATGTGAAAATCATTCACTCTCAGAGGGGTAAGGTGAAATTGGTTGTGACACGAGCTGGCACTTGAATTATTTCGATCAAGTATTTAAAGACGGTTTATGACAATGTAGAGAAACCTTAACCAGCACTGCTAGATACTTTGAGAGCTTTCTCTCGGTCTCTAACTTGGAATTTATGACGTTTGCATTTTGCAGCTTATCAATTATATCTTATAATGTATCTTGTACAAAGTTGAAATCCTTCAGTAATTCAGAATTTGAAAGAGAGATGTGCAGAGGGCAGTGTTGAGAGCAGAAGCACATGGTTTGTGTCCTGTTGACTTATCTTTGAGGATTACTCAATACTTTTGTCCATATAGTGTACATACAGTATATTACAGATAGAGAACCACAGGCCACTTCATGTTTGTTTCTGCACTTAAAGTTCCTTCACTCCCCTCTGTGTTTCCCTCTTCACTTCAATCATTTTGCATTTAGCATTTTTTCTTTAATGCATCTTTCTGCCACATTGTCTTTTATTTGCTCTTTATCTCCTCCTCCATCCTCCCTTTCTATTTTTCATCTCTCTGTGTCTATAATTATGTTCCATATGGTGGCTCTTTACAAGCTTAAGGGCACTCACACAGTCACAAGTGAACAATCCTCTCTGCTGACAAAGGCACAGTTATTCAATAGATGAACAGATATCACTTATTTATGCCTTCACGCACCTGCAAAACTTCACAAGCACATACACATCAACACAACTGTACTACCCTGTCAAACCCTGTAAGGATATGTAAGGATGCCCATGATTATTAGAATATAAATTGCCAGAATTCATAAAGGGGTAGTGCGGAGAGGATGGCATTCATTGGTTGGGGAGATCAGATGACCACACAGAGACTGAAAGCAATAAACAGACGGCCCAACTTCAGTGAACAGAGGATCTGGTTTTCTCCTGCTCCTGTTCTTCACCTTTGCGGCTGTCGAGGTGCGCTTTTCTCTAGTCCCCAAGCTGAAGTAATTATTTCTGTGTTCCTCAAGGCTTGTAAATGCACAAGTGTGATCAACAACTTGGAAATGCTGTGCCTTCATAGTAGCTGTGATGGGATTTTTGTCGTTCTTGCTGTTCTTTATTTCTATTCAGTAGAGTAAAGTGACTGAAATGATTAATGTCTGAGGTATTTTGCTTTTCTTTCTTCAGGTAGGATTAAAGTTCAAATATACTGCTGGTTCAGAGACATTCTGCATTTTCCATTAAGCTGCTTAATATCTTTTTAAATGTCTTATCTGTAGACCAATAAATTACTTACATTATAGTGCACTTGCATTACTTCACATTAGAAAATCATCTCTTATAGGCAGTATAGACTAACATAAAAGTCAAAAGAGTTTATTAGAAAGGATGACTTTTATGTCATCTGAAAACAGCTTTCATGCATTAATCCTTTCACTCACATGATTACCTTAAAATAATCTTACCTTCTGTCCTTTTGGAAGTGACACTGTGTTTGTCTGAGTGTGCGAGTGTGTGTGTTTGCATGCTCATAAAAGGCAAGCTGGGGACAGGAAGTCACCAAATTAATGGCATTTTTGCTGGCAGGCCAGCCAGCCAGAAGCTAATGCAGTATTGTGAACACAAATGTTCACCTGAACCTCTAATTAGATTCCAGCTATTTCTGTGTCAAAGATGGAACACAGGGGTGCACAGAGAGGGCAAGAAATGCAAAACTGTTTTTCTGTACTGAGACACTGGATGGCAAGAGAATATTTAACTTCCTACTAATGGGCAGTATAATTGCAAATCAACTAAAACTTCTAACTTAAAAATTGCTGAACATACTCCTGTTTTTTGTCATCAGTATGTGGATTCTAAGTTTCAGTGCTAAACAAAACCAGTATTTAATCAGAATTTTGGTGCAGTATGTGTAAATCACCCATGCTCAGTCAGCATCAGCCCTTTTGCTTCTGACTTTATGAGCAAACAGTTCATGCAGAGGCTGAGATGCACAGGTATGAGGAGTCCTCTCATGTTTTTTGTAGCAGTCTGGGCCCTGTGCTATGAAGCAAGTCGAACATACCCCGGACATCTTTACGTTATTTGGATTCACTTACGCCAACATCAGCAATCAGGCTAAGCAGTCACATGAAGGTGGGAACCCAAGGTTTCCCAATGTAGCTCCGAGCACATTTACATGAAAAGGGTGGCTGATTTTACAAAGGAAGCTAGAGCTGTGATATTAGAAAAAATATTCAGTGGTTTGAAACAGAATACAGCTTGAAATAAACACAACTGTTGCAGGTAAATCAGCATTATGAGTGTTTTGTAATCATTGTGCGGATGTGTACGAGCTGGAAAAAGATCTGCTATGTTAATTACAAATTTCATGTGATGCTGATTTACAATTAAATTCACATGAGTGGGAACTCTGCTTAAGACAAGAGAAAATCTGACAGATTAAGATTGTTATTAAAGCAAATTAGTGTTTAGATGTGTACAAGACTGGATTAGGTGTTATTATTTCATCTGCAACTTCAGGGGTGTTTAGCAGTCTGTGAATAAAAATTTTAATTAAAAAAAAAAAAAATCAAATGTAGGCCCAGTCTACATGCGAACTTAATATACAGTAAGGTCCACAAGTACAAAAGGTGTTCTGTTGTAGTGTCATACAGAACGATAAAATTGTGCTTTTTTGCAGCGAACAGAAAAAACAGAAAAATCGAATCAAGGAATAAAGTTGCATTTAAGAACATGTGTTATTACTGATGCTCAAAGAGTTTAGATGTTTTAAAAAAAACTTTAGACTCTCTTATTGTCCTCACACTGAGGTCAGGATTGGTGATCCTAATTTCCAGAGAGGTAGGTAGGGTGACCAGATTTTAATAATCTAAAGGTGCAACCAACACTGTGTGGGACAGTGTGGGTATCTAACTTAAAAATAAAAATACAATACATTGTGTGAGCTACTGGATTAGAATTGAGCATGTACAGGTGAAATACAGTATATGATATTCCAATGCCACTTTCCCAACTCTCCTTCTATGTAAATGTAATAAGGATAAAAGGAAGCTTATATTTGTTTTTATGCTCTCATGTGATGGTCTTTCTATTGTCCCTTATTCTCTTTTATTTCACTGTTATTCCAGCTGCTGTTCTGTCTGGTAACCATCTTGGGTGACACACATACATATACTCTGTCCTGTCACACTATATTTTACCTTGAGCAAAACTGAATACTCTGGCAAAGGCCAGAAAACTTTGTTTCTCAATATATATTAATGCTTTATTCTCTATGTAGTAGTTTCCATCATATTCACCAAAATCTGCAAAGTCTTTGACTTTCTGGTGACTTGTAACTTTACCAGATTTGCATGGTATTGGACAGGCTAACCTTCACTCGACTATAACGAAAATGTTCCCTGCTTTTTTCACATGCACTGGGTTAAAGCCACCCTGCAGAGCCAGTAAAAATGTGGGACATTGTTTCAAAATGTGGGTAAAATGCTGTGCAGTCCCTTATAAAGAGGGACATCTGGTCACCTTATCAGTGGGTGATGATTTCATACCTGCTGATCTCCAGTCTGGAAGGTAATATACCCTGGTAAGAAGTGAAGTGCGTTTCTAATACTGAAAACCCAGAGTTAACCCTGCAGTTACCTGGATATGCTCAAATCCTGCTTCATGGTACAGGCCTCTGGGGTCTTTTGTGTATGGTTTACTGAACATAAGGACAACAACTCCTCAGGTGCGATGGCACTGTGCATTTCTCAAATCTGACGCTGCAAAATTATTTGACTTTGCTGCAACAATACCAGCAACAGGTTTGCATATCAGCTGTTGCATTTTTTTACACTCATTAAATCTTAACTCTACTGCATTTAATTACTCTGGATGCAGAATACTGCTTTGTTTGTTTGTTTGTTTAATACACCACATCACGAGGAAGCATTTTAAAAAACAAAAGACTGGTGTATCTTACTGTTGACTTTACCTGCAGCAGAATTAAAAATATTAATTTACATATATTGTATGATGAATTTCAATAAACTCCACTACCATTTCAGAAAATCTTTTTTGAAAACTTTCATTATCTTTATAAAATGTCATATTGTATTTATTCAAAACAAAATTCACTGAAATGATGAAGAAACTTCTCTATTTGATTTGGAGGCTCTACAGGCAAATAGAAATATAAGAACATCCTATTAATTCATGAATAAATCCAAATTTATTTGCAGCTCTTTCTGCTTTAACCACGATACAACAACAACAAACTGTTGATCCTTGTTTAAATTTATTGCCATGCATTTCTAATAAATTCATGTATATACGTCCTGAGCATTGCTGTTATTGCCGTGCGTAGGCTTCATGTATTTTGTTTGTTGAGGAAATTATGAGATTGGCAGCAGATTGTCACTGTGACAGAAACAGACGTGGCTCAGAGACATCTGTTCTCAATGCAAATGCTAATTTGTTATTATTCAACAAAATACCAGAGATTTGTGTTGCACTGTATCTTGTGAATGAACCTCCCACACTTGTTCATTGTGCACCATGCACTCTTTACTCAGCATTTTGTGATGCCACAATAAAAATATGCTCCTGAATGTTTTGCTCTCACAACTGCTTCAAAATTCATTTTTGCTGCGCAATTTTACTTTATCACTGCTTCGGTAGTAATCAGCTAACATTCTAAATACTACGACAATGTATGGGTTATATTGTTTCTGCTCTGATCAACAAAATGCTACAAGTTTGAAATTTCTAGCTTCTGACTTTAGATGTAATACAGCATCATTATGTGGTCCAGGAAGAGAAAATATTGCCTTCATTTCCTTTCTTTTTCTGTCTGCCTCACTACCTTTATTATATCCCTTTGATTTGCTATCTATTTATTTCCATCTCTCATCTCTTTTTTCAGTAATCCATTTGAAAGTGTGTAATGGAGGCTTCACCAACATTTAAATGAAAAAAATTACTTGTAAACAAGATAACAGTTTTCATTTCTTGGAGTCAAGATGGAAACTGTCTTTCCACCAGTCTCCCCTATTTCTTTTTCTCTCACCATCTCAGCTGGTTTGCACTAATAAATATCACGGAATCCTTAAAGCTAAAAGTAACTGGAGACCTAACAATTTCCTATGCAACATCAGTGTTATGGATGGGCCCTGTGGGTCCAAGTCCATTCAAAAAGATGATTGTGGTTCTACAGCTTAAATTTATTGACAAAGTTTCACAAGTATAGGTGAAATGAAGTCATACTGTACGGATAGTTTTGGTAATGAAAACGTTTGCTGATACGTTTTTGCAGTGACAACCAACCTTGTGTTAATTATTCAGTTAATACTCTTAGAGGCTGGCCAGCGTGGTGACTGTAGGCAGAGCCCTGCAAGGATCCTCTAATTCTCCAAATAAACACCACGAGGAAGGATGCTACCTCACAAAGAGGTGAGAGCAGCAGTGCAGGAGAGCACATCCTGCAAGGTGGTTGAAATAAAGCAACAGGAATCTTGGACTAGATGGGAGAATAGTGTTGATAGAACAGTGACCCAATCTGATCTCTGACAAGCTGAGCCTCACAAGGCTCACATTTCTCATCCAGGCAATTATGACATATTTCCAAGGCTTCGGTCTATCTACATGGCTCTTTAACATTAAAAAATATCTCCTATTTTTATAGTGTGACATCTAAAACTGATGCTTTTGCACTTTTATAACTGTGGCTACATTTCTCTATGAGCATACTATGTAAGTATGGCTGTAATTACATACACCAGCTTATGATGCTTACACCTGATTTTTTTTGCGCAGTCTAAGAAGGTGGCGCTGTATACAGTGCAGGTTATAATTATAGAGGACTGTGTTTTGCGGTACTGTTTTTAAATTAATATTTAATTCATTTCACTGTGCATCTTATAACCTCTCTTTTGTGAACACACGTGTATGTGAGTGCAAGTGCAACAATACATAAGTGACTGTATGCCTGTACGGTATTTTCTCTTCAACTTTTCCACGCTTTTTTCATGAAAAGGCAAAGTGTGTCCATTCCATATGCTCCCTGCTCCCAGGGGACAAGGGTGAAGTAGATTTCTAGAAGCTGTTGCACAAATCACATTACAGACGATGCAGCTATAACCATGTGTACATGTAACAACTGCAAAGATGGTTTTCTTTTCGAGTTTCATTCTTAAATTTTACCTCCTCTTTAAACTGAATAAAAACTGACATTTTGCAGACCTGGCCACTAACAGCTGCTTCATTGTCTAGATCACAGACCTTCTGTTCAGTTGAACAGAGTGTCGGTTTCAATGGATCTACAGTATGTCAGAACAAAGCCTTGTTAGCAGAGAGAGCTCCACAGGGACCCCCGTTATCTACAGTTTTATTTTCCCTGTAGCTTAATGAACTCTAGATTAAAAGTCTCAGTACGGTCTTTTTAAATACACTGATGACACAGCTTCAATAGGCCTTTTATATAAGAATACGGGTGAAAATGGGATAGGAAACTAGAGACTGGGGAGAGAATACACACTACAGGAGACACTGGGGAACATGGAAAAAACTAAATATCTTCTATGAAATACTAGGAATCAATTATATTTTACTTAGGGTTTGAAAAATGAAGGTTAAAGGATAGATTTAAAAATCAATGCTAACTTTAGCAGTCTAAAGAATTGACACTATTTGATGTCTTGTTTTCATTGTTTGGTTTGCTAGAAATTTTGTTGCAATGTGTAGGTGATTCTCAGCTCTTGCTGAAAGTTGGCCTGGACTGAGCTGGACAGTATTTGGGATATAAACCTACATATCTTATTTGGTCAGTTGTTGAAATGCCAGCATGGCTTTTGAATAGAGATCCCACAAAGCTCTCTGCTAAAATGATCTTCAAAATGTCGGTGTTAATTTGCAGATTCTTAGCAAGAAACCCTTTACAATTCCCACTACTGTGTCTGTCTACATGGCTCTTTAACATGCTGGAGAAATTACAATTTGAATCTGATAATGGGGCAAAAAGAAAAAGGAAGGAATAGCGTAAATTAACTAAGCGGTAGAATTGAATGTCTATTTTAAATTGGACAGCCATGCATCCAACAGCTGCACTGCAAGTTCTGGGTGAAAAAGTCAGAATAAAGTTATAGCTGTACTTCATGAGTCATGAGTCCAAACTTTAGTACTATCCAAATGGTAAAGTTTGAGCAATTTCAATATGGGAAAATAATTGAGTTGACAATGGCAGGAGGTGAAAAGAGGATCACCAGTGGCAACAAGAGGGAAGTCAAAAGATTCACAAAAGAGAACTGTGCCAAATGTAAAGAACTTTAGGCAAACTCACTGAAAGACTCGTGGACTGCAATCTCTAGCATCATGTAGCTGCACTTTTTGGACAAAAGTATTAGGTTACCTACACATTACCCCTACAGGAGCTTTTGACATCCCATTCTAAATCCATGAGCAGTAATATGGAGTGTGTTCCCCCTTTGCAGAAATAGCAGCTTCCAATCTTCTGGGAAGGCGTTCTATAAGATTTTACTGTGTCTGTGGGACTTGGTGTTGGATGAGAGGGCCTGGCTTGCAATCTGCATTCCAGTTAATCCTAAAGGTGTTAGATGGGGTTGACATCAGGGCTCTGGGCAGGTCAGGCAAGTTCTTCTGCACCAAACTCATCCAGTTACAGAATGCTTTTATGGAGCTTACTGTGTACACTGGGGCACAGTCATGCTGGAAAAGAAAAGGGTCTTGCCAAACTCTTACCACAAAGTTGGAAGCATAGAATTGACCAAAATGTCTTAGTAAGCTGAGGCATAAAGAATGGCCTTCACTGCATCTAAGGAGTCCAGGCCAACCCCAGAAAAACAACTGTGCAGCACTAAGTTTACAGTTGACAGAAGGCAGCCAGGCACGTACTGTTCTCCTGGCGTTCTCCAAACTGAGAGTCATGCATCAGACTGCTAGATAGATAAGTGTGATTTGTCACTCCACAGTATTGTTCCACTGCCCCAGATTCTGGTCATGGCATGCTTTACAACATTCCATCTAATATTTGGCATTGCTCCTGGTACTGTAAGTCTTTGGTGCAGCTGCTTGACAACAGAAGCTCCTTCTTATGCTTACTTTAATGGCAGAGGTTTGGAACTCTGCAGTTGTTGAGTCTGTAAAGCATTGGCAACTTTTACACACTATGCACCTCAGCACTCGAAGACCACTCCTTAATTTTCTTACAACAACTAACAGTTGATGGTAGAATATGTCTTGGAGGTAAGACATTTCATAAGCTGTCTTGCTCCAGTGGTGCCATCCTATTACAGCACTTGAATTTGGTGACCTCTTTGACAAATGTTTATAAAGGCAGCCTGAATGGCTAAGTGGTTAATTTCATACAGCTCTGTCAACGGGACTGAATGAAACACCTAAATTCAATGATTAAAAGGTGTGGTCCAATACTTTTGTCCATGTGGCTTATCACAGACTTAGAGTAAGAGTATACGCATGAAAAATATTGGATTCCATAAATAATAGTTGCACACCAAAGACTGTGCTCGCACCTCATCACAAGAGCAAGATTTGCAGGATACTCCAAATCTGCACTGAGACCTGTTAGACCTCTTGGAGAAGGCGCATACAAGTAGTCGGATTTGGGAGATGTGTTCCACTAAGTCTGATCTCCAGTGGCTCCAATTTGCAAATTATTTTTCCAAATTATTTTCTGCTACAGTAAGAGAGCTGATTGTGGCAGAAATTCATAAACATAAATATTTCTCCTCGCACTACTCTGCATTCTTTAGGAGTTTGTTCTCTTACATGTTCCTATGCACAATTTGAAAACTTACTGTACCACGTTAATAATTAAAATGCAATGAAAAATGCACCCGGCATTTCGGTCTGTACACAGAATCTATGGAGGACTATGTCTCTTTACTTCATCTAATACAAATGAAATCTAATTTAGTACGAATTTCTATTAAAGGCAGGCATATAAATGACCATACCAATCTCTTTTAGGATGCATTTTACCACTTTCAGTTGTCCCATAAGACTGAAATGTCTCAGTCCTTACCAAAAACCCCCCCCCCATTATTTTGCCCTTCCTCTTGCCCTTGTATATAGAAATCACCTTCAGGCAAATGGAAAGCAATTTGCTGATGCAGTTGACTGAACTCCAGCAATGCCAACCATCCTGCCGTGGTGTTTTCACCTTACTGTTTTATTTTACGGCCACAAAATGACGGACGCTTTAGTCACCCTGAGTTCAGCAGTATGTGACCGCCTGAGTGCCACATGAGGACAAACCATAGTGTTTATTCCCCTGATGAGCAACTGATACACTTATGTCTACCTGTCTGGATGAACTCACTGACCATGGGTGTCTGATAATAGGGCAGGCTGAAGAGATGCCCCAAGAGACGGGGGATATAGGGAGGCAGGGAATAAAGAGAAATGTGTGCGGTGCCTTGCTAATGATCTGTCCCTCTACCGCCTTAGTTTCCAGTTTTCTCTTCATGGCGAAGGGCAGAGAGGGGACGGGACTACTGTCCTCACACAGGTCACGGCCTCACAGCCAGGGACACAAACCCACTAATCTCCTCTCCCCTTCAGCCATCACAACACACTGGCACAAAGCAAGTTTCCATCTAACTGCCAGGCAGACTTGAAGGGAACTCTGACACTGCAGTGGTGTGTGCTTACACTCTTGTACATGCAGGAAAAACTATATAATAAGCAATGATAGAGATGCACAGTAGCCATCCTGTGAAACTGCGATTCCCAGACACTTCAGTAGTCTATGTCTCTGCTTCTATTTATTGCCAAAAACATTTTTGTTCACCTAAAGCAAACATTTTTCTTTTTGAAGTTGGGATTTTAATTTCATTCTGCTAATTCACGACATTATCATTTACATAAATGCGCTTGGATGAAATCCCCTACAGACTGAGTGGTGCGGTATCATATTGCCGCTGAGAAAATACGGCACAGATTGAGTCATTACAATACCTGAGTAAACTCCTGTAGCAGGAAAGGCTTGGCTAGAGGGAAATTATTTATCTTAAGCAAGCAAAAGGGAGAACATCAGCAAATAGAAAGGAAAATTACTGTACTTTGTAATTTGGCATCTACCTTTTTTCCTCAGTATAAAGCTGCTGCATTGGAGCGTTTCCTCATTTGAATTGCAGTGATATTCTCCAGATCAAAGCTATGGCCAAGTGCCATACGAAACTTTAAATCAAGAACAGTAGAATTATAAGAATTATACTGGAATTGGGGGGTGGGGGTCTAATTTTCTAACCCCACTCTCTGACCCCAATCCCCGTACATTAACTATACTATAACCACACTTTATTCTCAACAGTCATTATGACCTAATTAACTTGTCAGGGGGCAACAATTAGGCCCCTGTTGCAGCCAAGTACCCATTAACCACGTATGTCATGGCAACTTCTTTCTCTTTTGCACAAACCCAGAAGTCAGCCAGTATGCAAAATGATGTGGCCATCATTTCATGATTCCTGCAGGATTCCAACTGAACAAATCTTGGTGTAGATTTTAATATTTTCAGATGTTTACACCATCTGCATGATTTTACTCGCATTTTTACCATTTGCGCCTCAACCTGCCACCTGAGGGATCCTTTTTTTTTTTTTTTTTTTTAAAGGAGTTTTT
>VUQH01037124.1:6266-34269 GCA_015106775.1 Etroplus canarensis | reverse complement strand
TGAGACAGACTGGCACAAGACAGCAAAAAAAAAAAGAAATACTTTATGCCTATTGAGGGAAAAAAAGAGGTGGGAAGGAAATGGAAAAAAACTCTGGGGGACAAAAATGAAAAGAAAAAAAATGAAGATGAAAAAGAATGAGCATTCACACGGAGAAAAAAGGTGGATTAAAAGAAGTGGAAAGGAAAAAAAAGAGTTGAGGAAAGAGGCAGTTTCACAAGTCGCTTTGCTGACTTTGACGCTGTGAAGGTGCTTGTGAGCATTTTCATGAAATCCTATAACATTAAAGGACAACACAAAAACTTAACCAGTGTTTGGTATGTTTATTGCATCATTTTCAACTCTGTGTCTTTCTTATATACGCACAACACAATGAGGGCCTGTAACATTCATCATAGGAGTCAGAGTTCATCTTTCCCTGAGGATTACATTATGGCCTCTCTCGCTCATCCGCTTCATTTCTTTTTTTACTTCTTTCACTTCCATTCCCTCCATGCTTTATTGATCAGTCCTATGATTCTTTAATCAGTCATGACCTTTTCTCTTCTCCCAAAAGTATAAAACACATTAACCATTTAAACCAGTTATGAACTCTCAAATATCGCGAGTCTCATAGATCTGGGTTAGGATTTTCCCATTGTTCCTGTGGAGTAGTATTGGCATCTCAACCCTGTAAAAGTCATACATTGCTAATATTGTTTGAAAAATGAAAACATTGCTCAGCTTACTACAATTTAGTAGCAGTAGCAGTAACACACAAGGAAATGCTGCTTTATTTCAATTGAGTCTTATTTTTGTGCTTTCTCTTTCATTTCAGTCCATTATTTCAAGATTGCTTCACTGTATCACAATAATTGGTGCAATCAAAGAAAACACTTAAACCAGATTTTCAAACCACTACGGGTACAACTACAGATGTGTAAATGATGTGTAAATGTTCAGCTTCCTTTGGGTTAGTCCTATGACTACTGGTGACTTGTCCAGGGTATCCCCTACCTCTCACACGATGTCTGTTAGGATAGTTGAGGAAAATGATGTTAGGGTCTCTTGGTCTGGTAAGCGTTGGGGTTTTGTGTTTCCTTTGTTTAGCCTCTGTCTTGATTTTATTACTTGGCTTTTGCCTTTTAGTTTTGTGATCACCTTTATGTTCTTATATCTCCTTTGTGTTTAATGGTCCCCTTTTTGAGTTCTTTCCTGTTTTATTATGATAGTACAATGTATCTCACAGCCATGTCTTATTCCCCTCCTGTCTCCACTTCACTGATTGCCTCATGCCTTTCAATAGTCCCATCCTTCCACTTAGTTTTTGTCTTGGTGTCCATTTTACTTCCCTGCCTGTTTTTGAATTTTGGTTGTTTTGGTTTTTTTCCCTTCTGGATTTTAATTTGGACTTTGAATTGACCTATAATAAAGATTTGTTTTCTGAGTCCTGCATATGGGTCCATTTTGCAATTCATAACAGGATTGAATTGAATAGATATCTGAAATCATGACTAAGGTTTCTAAATCTTATCTAACAAAACTTTCTTTTGATAAATATTTGGGCCCTTTAAGGATCAAGTTTTGATTCAGTTCTTGTTCTCTTTGTGTACATGCTGCCTATTGGTGCCATTATTCTGCTCTAATTTCTCTTGTTATATTGATGAAACACAACAGTATCTCTTTGTACTTTAAACCTGAGGTGCATTCAATAGGCTCAACATTAGCTAACATTAGATATTGTTACATAACAGTTTTGTGAACAGTCTGTGCACAGAAAATGTAACCCAATAGGAGTGAGTGCTCGCGAGACTTGCTGTGTTGAAAATATTCAACATGGTAAATGGATTGATACTTATATAGAACTTTTCTACTCTGACCACTCAAAGTGTTTTTTACTACACACACACATTTACTGAGTGCCTTATGCTATGCCTTTAAGTGTATTAGACTATCATGCACACATCCACACTCCAATGGATACATCAGGAGCAATTTGGGATTCACTGTCTTGCCCAGGGACACTTCAGCATATGGACTGGAGCAGCTGGGGATCGAACCACCAACCTTACAGTTAGAAGACAACACACTCTACCTCCTGAGTCACAGCCGCCATGTGGTAAATTAGAACAGGGAACTTCTTCAGTGTAGCCTTTGCTAAGGCATATTTACTGACCTGGGCACAATCGTGTCTGGATATTCACATGGTTTGCATTTTTATAACATAATGTTTAGACCATGCTTTATGTTAACTGTTCAGGGAACTAACAATTTTATGACAGAATTTATCCTGACTGAAGAAAGGAAGTTGATTATGATAGGGTCATGTTGCCCTCTGGTCTTGGTCACTACTTGCTGCCATGTTGTATATTAAGCTAATGCAACATAAAATAGGCTAACCAAAATGTTAGGTAATATTAGAGTGCAATAACACACCCCTGCTTATATCAATTTTCGTTATCTTGTAAAGCACTTTGTAATGTCTCATTTGGAAACTTTAGGATAGCTTTAGTTTAGGCAGACCACAAAGTCAAGTTCAGGTGCAATACCAGCAAATCAGCTGGTCTCAGCGCCAGCCAACATCAGCTAAGGGTTCAGCTAGCATCTTCCTACACATCTAATTAGCAAATCGCATCCTAAAATATTCTGATTCAGATATAGGGCATGTTATTTAGGTTGCTTTAGCTTTCCAACATATACTGCTTCCTCTGCAAGCTGCATTGCAATGCATCTTGACCCCAGCGTGACATATGAACAATGTCATATCTGCTGTGACCGATGCCCTCTCTGTTACGTAATACTGCTTTACTACTGTTTCCCTGCTGCCCACATTAAGAGCAGTGCCCTTTTCATGCTTTCCAAGTGTATGTGTGGGATTGTAAGGATGCCAGAAGAGAGCCATATTACCAATTAGAAATTATAAAATGATATTTTTTTTAACTGTAGTAGCCCTAGCTTAATGCTAAGTATAGCTGTGTTTGCAATGGTAGAAGTACAAAAGGTAAGTTGTGAAATATATAACCATATTAAATATACTGCATGAGTAAGTGTGTCTTAAATTAAAGAAAAGCAAGTAAAAACTGTGTGAAATCTTCCTACAACTAGCATCAGAAGAGGGATACAAAGAAAGATATAGATTTGCTCATAGCTCATATCCCCTCCTTTTTTCTTACCAAATCATTTTTAACTCTGTCCTGCATATCCCTCTGTATGTGTATACTTGAACCCCACTGAGTCCCACATTAATTATAATCAGATTGGTTATTGATCACACGCACGCTCCGAGTATTGATCCAGCTTTGCAGTCTGGTAGAGGGTCATGAAACACTTGCTCTGGAGGCACAGAAAAACAGAGGTATGGAGGGAAGGAAAGTAGTCACTGCCTTGTATATGTTGTATAAATGATTTCATAAACCAGCTATAACTGGCTTCTGCATTGGGATTTTGGTTCCTTTGTGTTGAGACATATCACACAAGGCAAAACATATTTAAATGCCATGTTCATTGCAGGAGTCTTCAGTTAAAAAAATATCAAGTAATTTAACTCATTTAAGGTGGCCATAAATGGCCAGTTTGTAGTTGCTACAGTGAGTTTTTGGTTAAAAAAGTGAACAATTAGATGACAATTAGTTCTTCAATGGTCAAGTCAGCCTTATAGACCAGTTTTGTGGTCACTGAAGACAAAAATTAAGGCAGAGAAATCCACAAATAAGCAGCAACTGAATGTGGCTGCAGTGAAGGCCTGGCAGAGCATCTCAAGGGAAGAAACACAACATCTGGTCATGATGGGTTCTAGACTTCAGGCAGCCATTGCCTGCAAAGGATTTCCAAGAATTAAAAACAATCAAACTATTACAACTTGATTGTATGATTTAACATTTGCCACGGTGGTGTAGAGAAACAAAACTTTAAAAGTGACATTGTCCAAAAACCTGCGAGCCAAACTGTATGTGAGGTCAAACAGATGGATTATATTAGGAAGAACTGTACTAAACACTATGATAGCATTACCTGTATTTTCGTTATAATAAAAATATGGATGCATGTTTTAATCTCATGTCATCTTACAGTAAATGCTAAATAAATGTTTATTTAGTTCTGTAGAAATTCAGTTTCAAACATATTTTGATTCTGTTTTAACAGCTCATGTCACCACTCAAGCTGGATGCAGGGAACTAATCATTATTACTGCTATGACTCACATTGACAAGCAGTAGTCATTTTGCACATATAAGTAGCCGTTGTGAGAACAGTAGGGGAGCTGAATCTGCAGTGTATAATTTGAATAGTTTATATATCAAAGACTAGCTGTTTGCAGTTTCTATTTTCTTGCCCAAAAAACACAGAGTTAGCTAAAGTAGACAGAAAGTTTGCTTTATTTTATTTTATTTTATTTACTTTGGTATTTAGCATTAAATAGAGTTTGTGCTGCAGAAATGCTAAAAGAAAAAAGAGAAGCGAGAGAAAAAGGGTGGACTGAAACAGTTGTCGTTTCAGCTTTAAGGTAGGTACAGTATAACAGCTAGTCAACAAGATGTCAAAATAAAGAGTTTTCCTTTTTGGAAAAACAAAAAAAGGGTCCGTCTACAATAACACTTCACCACAGTTAGTTTCCAGCTGCTAAGATTAGCATACATTATTCTCCAAATAATAGATTAAAAATAAGGGAAATGGAGGATGGGGGCACAAAAGCAGCTATACAGTAAAACGGCAAGTTGTTTTAAAGGAATAGTTTTATTTTAAATATCTTTTGTGATCACTACTTTTAGTATCGTCACCTAACCCTCACTGTTTTGATAGTGGAATATGTTTTTGAATGTATTATATTTTTGTTCCTGTGGGAATATTGGTAAAAAGATATGTTTCTATATCTATTTACACTTACCTGCCACTTCATTAGGCACACTTGTGCACATTAATGTGTCAGTCATTAATGCAAATATCTAATCAACAAATAATATGGCAGCATTGTAATGCATTTAGGCATGCATACATGGTCAAGGAGACCTGCTAAAGTCAAACCATGTATCAGAATGGGGAAGAAAGGTAATTTAAGTGACTCAGTTGTTGGTGGGACTTCCCAATACGAACATCTCTAGCGTTTTTGGAGAATGCTCTGAAAAAGAGAAAATATCCAATGAGCAATAGTTTTCTGGGCAAACATGCCTTTTACATGTCAAACCTTGAAGCAGATGGGCTACCTTGTATCAATGGTTTTCTTGGAACACTCTGGGTCCCATAATACCAAATATTTAATCCTCTGGAGTAAATGACCACTGCAGCGAACGGTTGCTTTTATGTACCATTGGTCATATGATATGGAAGCAGTGGCCGTGGGCTGCAGCCCCCATGCATAAAATCAAGATTTCGGTCATGTGATGTGCATCCATTGACCCCAGAGGTTATGCCACAGCCTACCTGAATATTACTGCAGATGATGTCCATCCCTTTATGACCACAGTGTACCCATCTTCTGATTCCAGCAGGATAATGCACCATGTCAGGTCAAATCATCAAACTGGTTTCTAGAACATCACGGTGAGTTCACTGTACTCAAATGGCCTCCACAGTCACCCTATATGCAACTTTGGGATTTGGTGGAACGGGAGATTAGCATCATTGAAATGTAGCCGACAAATCTGCAGCAATTTCATAATGCTATCATGTCAGCATGAAGCAAAATCTCTGAGGAATGTTTCCAACACCTTGCTGAACCGATGCTGTAAAGAATTAATGAAATTCTGAGGGCAAAGGGGATCCAACCTGGTACTAGTAAAGGATAACTAATGAAGTGACCGGTGAGTGCTTGTATTATATCTATAGACACAGCAAACCTCACTCATTTTCAAATGTATGCTGGTTAAGATTCATCATTCACAGGCGTTTACATCATGTTATGCTAACCATCTTCTTTGTGGTTTTCAGTTTTGGTCCAACTGATACAGTATGGATTATGACATCTGTAGAAACCCCACCATACTACCTTATTTCCCCTCAGACTCTCATATGGCTTTGCTATGATTGCAGAGGGCTTCTCTTGATGGCAGAGGGCTTCTCTTGATGGGGAGACTCCAACTTTATCAGTACTGACCTTAGTGGCTCAAATTGTTTCAGCTCAAAACCCCAATGGTCCTCCATCACTCTTGCACCTCATGGGATTTTGGAGGGGAAAAGTCCGCCACTTCAGAAAAGCCTGTGTGTCACAGGTGCCTGAGGATTCTTTATCACTCTTTCTCTTTCTGTGGCCTGACGATCATGGAGCAAATCTTGCCTCACACATCTGGACCACCTTCATGTCTATCCTTGCCACCTAATCTGCCTCTTTCACATTTGTTAGCATTTTCAAACGCGAGCAGAAGCTGGAGTTAGGCTCAGAGCTATGTGTGAACTCATGTTTTATCAATAAAAAAGGATCTAAGTTGAAATTTCATGAAAGGTCAGCATTATAGCATCAGCATATGTATTTTCCCTACATAAATTACATTAATTTAACATATTTTCACTCCATATATTTCCCTTGGTTGATTGCGCCCCAACTGCACTGACTCTATGCCCCACTAGGGGGGTTCACCCCCCAGATTGAGAACCACTGCTTTATAATTAGTTTTAGCTTGTGAGGAGTTTAGACAATCACCACCTATGCAACTCATCATTTACCCATAACGCAACACATTTTCACTTTCCATTCATTCTGTGACTGACAAATGCTCCCTTGTGCCTGCAGTGTGCATTGTACTGACAGCTTCAGTCACAATGGACAGGAAAGTACCCAAAAGCTCATTTTCTGTGTGCAGCCCAAAATGAAGAAACACAAGTGGGAAATACTTCAATCCAAAGGCGCTCCAGATTGCGCCTTTAAAGACTAACAGCCCTTTCACTGACAATACAGCCGTGTATGTGTGAGTGGGATGAGACGGCAATAAACAGAACAGCTTGATGGCCTTCTAGTCTTGGCAAGGCCTCCGTTCATCTACATCTTTTTTCATAAGTTCACAGCTTGACTCTGATTTCTGCCTCATTACACTGTGAACAGAGAGAATAGGCTCGTCCCTGTGTGTGTGTGTGTGTGTGTGTGTGTGTGTGAGAGAGAGTGCCGTCTCTGTTTCCAAGGAGTGATTCTCCCCAGCAATCAAAGCAGGCACACACATTTGCGGATATTCAGATGCGCATACACCCACATGACGAGTGAAAGGCACACATGGGAGCAAATGCTTACGGAGAGTAACAGATACGCGCTCTCCCTCACGTGGGCATACTCAAAAAGGCATGACTGAAAAATCACAGTGGAGGTCAACATGAGTTCAGCATTTACATAAAAGAAACAGTCGCTCCTTTTCAAGAAGCTGTTTCCTTTTAAGCACGAGTGGACAGCAGGAGGGACGTAAGAAGAAGGGGAAGCCTTGAGTAAAAGGGCAAGAGAGAAACAGGAAAAAGTTAATAAGAAAGGTGACACGGGAAGAGTAGAGAGATGCTATTACGGAGGGGGAAAGCAACTGAGAGAAATGGAGAAGTGGAGAAAGGGCTTGGTCAATATGTTTTGTTCGTTTGATCTCATTAAGCTTCAAAGGAATCTAACAATTAGCTTGTCTGTTTCAAATAAATACATTGGCTCATCCAGCAGGACTACACACGCGCACACACACACACACACAAATGTTATTCCTGCTCAGCCCTGATCTATTTTCTCTATTCATTTCACTCTCCCTTCCTATGAGGCTTTGTGTTTTCCATTGTTTTACACAGTGTGGGTGTGCACAGACACACTGGTGATCACTTACAGAAATCTAAACCGGAACAATCTGTGTATTAAAAGTGTCTAAAATCCTCTGATGAACTCATTTCCATTGGGAAAGCAAAAAGTTGTGAAAATGCTTTAATATTTGAACATTATCATACACAAATTTACATGATTTTTGCATCATTGTTACTCACATTTTACCCCGTGCCAGTCTGCAGATATGCAATGCTTTCAAAAATGTGCAGCGATACCATATTGTGACTTGTACAATTATTTTTAGCTGGAAGACACATATTAATGAACGGAACAATGTCTCTGTTTCTTAATAATGACATTGGTTTGAAGATAGTGTTTTTGAAAAGGAGAAAACGAGTGAACGAGTGGGACCTTAAGTCATTTTATTCCAGTTGCTATGGCTGATAGCGTTCAAACTAGAAAATATGGACAATAGTGTCAGGTCACACCTCTTGACCAATGAATTCATGTATTTCTTTCAGTGTGTTTACCACAGGTGCATAAAGTCAAGCACCTGCCTGGCTTTACAAACATTTGTGAACGAACAAATTGTTCTAAACAGCTTGTTGCATTTTAACAGGATAACACAACTGAAAAAAAATGTGTTTGTGAAATTTCTTCCTTCATACTGTGGTGAGCTTCTTGAGGAAGAATGAGCTGTGGAGCAGATCTCTTATTTTGAAATTGCACTTCCTGCGTTCCATATACCGCACAGCCCCAGGAAAGCAGCTATATTAACATTAACAGAACAGTACAGTAGCAACAGTGGCTAGAAGTCAGTAACGGCCGCACTACTCTCAGTCATGGTGACATGGTCCAGTCAGACCACACCACATCATCAATCAACAACAACTGTGAGGAACCAACACAACTGCAACATTGCAATAGCATCACAAATTACACATGAACATAAACATGAACAATCTCATGAGTCTTAACACTAGTGACCACACCCCTTGGGGTCACTACAATACTATTGCATGATCAGTTGTGGAACCATGAAGGGACAATAACAACTCAGGCACAAAGTGTCAAACCACATGAAGTTACAGAGTGGGGTTACCGAGTGCTGGGCACATAGTGCATAAAAGTCTTCGATGCTCTACTGACTGTATAACTGGAGGGTTCCACACTTCATTAGTGCTAAAACTGTGCACCAGGAGCTTCATGGTATGGGTTTCCATGGTGGAGCAACTGCATGTAAGGATTACATGCATGCTAGTTACACATTAGTGATGACTTTCCCTTCAGTGGCTAATCCTGATACGGTTTGTGATTGGTTAGGAAGGTTGAACATCAATGAGTTGCTCTTTTTTACAGGACCACTACAGGTCTCTTAATTTTGAAATGTAAACTTTGTAAAACCTACACACACAAATGACCCAGGAAATCAATCTTTTGAATGACAGTCTCAAGTATTACATCACCAAAAATAATTATGTCACTTGAAGTGACATAAAGCACGCTGCCAGGCTAGAGGAGCAGAAATATGCTCTTTTGAGTAACAAATCATGTTTCTCCATCTGGCATTCTGGATTTAATAAATGGCAGGACAACGGTTGGTGAAGAAATGGTAACGCTATTGGATTGTTTTTTTGGGGGTTGGTCCTTAGATCCAGTGAAGGGTTCAGCTTATCAAGACATTTTGGACAATTTTATGCTTCTACCTTTGTGGGAAAAGTATGCCTCAGTGCACAAAGCAAGGACCATAAAAGCATGACTGGTGTTGAGGTCAGGCCTGCAGAGAGCCCTGACCTCAACACCACTGAACAACTCTGGGATGAGCTAGAATGGAGATTGCAAGCCAGGCCCTCTGATACAGCATCAGTGTCTGAACTCATAAATGCTATTTTGGATGAATGAGCAAAAATTCACACACACAAAATCATTAAATTCAGAAAAGTTGCTGCTAAATTCCAAACTCTATATTAATGCCTATGAATGGGATGTCATAAAAGTTCCTGTAGGTGTAATGTGTAGGTAGCCCAATACATTTGTCCATATGGTGTATGTCCTTGAGTGAGATGTAATATATAAACCAAGTTTTAATAAAAAGACACCTTAAGTGTAACTTATAGGTTATAAGTTACTTAAGGAACTGATGTAGCTTAAGAGAAGCATTGACGGAATAAGTGGTGTTCTCTGCAAGGTTGGATGTACAGCTGACTTAGCATAACCTCTGGTGCAAGCCAACACTAAATTAATATAGCAGATAACGCAGCTTGACTTATTCATTTTTTAGCAGCAGATAAAATTGGTCACCAGAATATGGTCACTGGAGCCACAAGCTAATTGTGCCGCTAACTGCAGTTTGCAGTTTATCTCTTGCCCCAACAGGCGCTCTTCTCTTTAACCTTTTATCTGCTGCAAGTTAACAATCGACTAGTGAATGTAGTGATATATTTAGCAGCAGAAAAACAGAGCTAAAAAGGAACACAGCAGCACACGTAGAGTATAATGTGTGACAGAAACACACTTAAATTGAAGGCTAAAGTTGTGATGCAAGTTATGAGAAAAAGTTTAGCTAGTAGCTATTTGGAGAAGTTTTTCAAATGTGTTGCACCTCCAGGTATGCTTGTGCCTGGTCAGAACAGTGACTTCAGTAACCAACAGTGATGTGACAGTATTCTGCCACAACCCAAAGGGCATTTGCACATCACTGCAGGAAAAAAAAGAAAGAGGTTAAACCGATAAAAATATGCAGCAGGTTTTATTTTATTCTTCCTTCCTTTTTTTTTCCATTTCTTTGCCATCTTTCTCTGTGACCCACTTAAATATCTTTAGCTGAAGGGGTAAAGACTTTTCAATCATGGCTGACTATCAAAATAAAGTCAGATTAGGATAGATTACCAGAGGCTTTGTTGTGAGCTTATAGTTAAATATGGATCCATGCTTGAGTAAACCCTAGATACATATCATACACAGCACTTAGCAAAAGTTTTAGGCCCTGTGAATATTTTGACTTTTTGGTCAATTCACTTTATTGTGCCCAAAACTTTTACACAGTGTACATCACCTAAACGTGTCTCTTTCATTCTCCATTTCTTTTCTTCAGGTTATGTGCAAAGCTAACCGAGTATCTGACCTGCAACCAAGAGGTTATCTGGGTCATCTGTTCACCTCAGTGTGGAGTACATGGGCAGTATGCATAAGGAGAAGTCTCATTTGTGAATATAAAGTAAAACACAATGTAGCATAATGAGAGGGAGACAGTCTAGTCTGTTTTTAAATGCCAGATGCACCTGCGAGGCCCGCTATCTTCTTAGTACTCAGTAAGGTACATGGGTGGTTTATCCTCTTTGTCCTCTCTTTTACAGTGAACTTTTTTTAGTAAAAAACTTCAAAAGTCAAAGCCAGTTTCTCGCTGACCCCAGAGAGCAGTATGCAATTTTGTTATCTCACCATGTTTCAAATAATTCTGACAAAAATGCTCATTTCAAAGCTCATCTGCTGTTGTTATTGAGAAATAACAACAGCAGATGAGCTTTGGGAACAACAAATAATTGTTGTTAGCAATTATTCGAAACTGACTTTTATTAAGATGTAGAGGTATTTATTTATTGTTTTTATTCATTCACTCATTCATTTATTTATTTAGTAATATTATGACATTGTCAAAATAACACCACGGACAAAAAGTGCTGCAATGTTATAAAAACAAAAACAGAACTCTGGCTATCAACCAAATGAGGTTATGGTTGCAAATCAAGCTATGCTGTAATTACTGGCAAACAGAGTTTGCTAAGGTTCTGAGGCTGTTTTGCTGGTTTATATAGGATGGATGGAAGGAAGGATGGAAGGAAGGAAGGAAGAAAGGAAGGATGGAAGGAAGACTGCAGCGCTTTTCCCTGTCTCCAGAGACTCACTCTGGCTTTTGCAAAAAAAACAGCTGAATTTGAATACGGAAATGAACAATTATGGAAATGAGCAATTGTTATTTTGTTATTGTTTATCATTACTGTAAGAGATTCCTAACATTCTCAATTTATAAAAATGTATAACCTATACAGGAAAAAAACAAAACAAAACAGGCAACAGGCTGCATGCAGGTTGGTGCATGCTGATCTACTGGGATTTTCCTGTATAACTACCTCTAGGGTTTACAGAGAATGGTCAGAAAAAGAGAAACTATGCAGTGAGGAGCAGTTCTCTCAGAGAAAATGTCTTGATGATGCCAGAGGTCGGAGGAGAACTGCCCGACTGCTTTGAGATGATAAGACAACAACAGTAACACAAGGAGCCATTTGTTACAATCAAGGTATGCAGAAGAGCATGTCTATGGATGCACAGCATGTGAAACCTTGAAGCGGGTGAGCTACAGCATCCAATCAGCCCACCAAGTACTACTAGTGTGAGCTATGAACAGGAAACCGATGCTACAGTTCACACAGGATCACCAAACCTGGGCAACAGAAGACTGGGAAAACTTTGAAAGCATGGGTCCATCCTGGCTTGAAACAATTCAGGTTGATGGTGATATAATGGTGTGGGGTGTGGGCCCCTGATTATCAAACAGCATAGTTTAAATGCCACAGCATACCTAAATACTGCTGCTATGTCCATCCCTTTGTGGTCATGTGGTATCATCTTCTGATGGCTGCTTCCAACATTATAACATGCCATGTCACGAAGCTCATATCATCTCAAACTGGTTTCCTGAACATGACAGTGAGTCCACTGTACTCAATTGGCCTCCACAGCCACCAGACCTCGATCCAATCGAGCACCTTTGGGATGTGGTGGAACGGGAGATTCACATCCTGGATGTGCAGCCGACCAGTCTGCAGCACCTGTGTGATGCTCTCATGTCAATATGGACCAAAATCTCTGAGGAAGGTTTCCAGCTGAATCCATGCCACAAAGAATGAAGGCAATTCTGAAGGCAAAAACAGGTCCTACCTGGTAGTAGCATGGTGTATCTAATGAAGTGGCCCATGAGTGTATATCGATAGTGTACATTCTAGGCTAACTCAGTAATATATTTTAACACCTGCCTCTTGCTCCTATTTGTTCCTGTTGGCTGAATCATCCTTATTCCAAAATATATTCAATTTGGGACTTGCTCACTTAGCAAATCAGCACAGATGTAAGTTCAACCGATGCTAAAATCTGCAGTTCTTCTAATGACCACTTGAGGCTAGATCCGAAAGTGAGTCCATCCCCATAGACTCCTGTATTAAAATACCCAACTTTAAGGCATTCAGCTTCTTATCAATGCCTCATACAAAAAAAGGGGTTTTGACCTCCTTGGATAGTTCCCCCATTCAAGTTCTGAGATTTTAATAAGTCATCCACCTGGATACTGGCGTTAGGGGCGTGGCTGCGTTGATTCACAGGTGTCCTAATATAGGCAGCTGGAGTCCATCAGCATCTGCTAGGCCCTACTTGTAGCATTTGAAATGGATTAAGTGAGTAATATTTTGTCTTGCTGTCGGTACACACCAACCAAGAAGTTTGTGCTTCAGTCTTGTTGAGTGAAACTCTAGCAGATTAGCACAAACTTCTTGGTTGGTGTGTACCGACAGCAAGACAAACTACTTGAACTTTAGTTGAATCAAATTTGTATCAGATGATCTATCGGATATATGGCCTTTTGTTGCTGCACGTCTCTGAACGGACATTCCTTGGTATCTGGTCACTGCTAGCCTCTTCCTGTGTAGCTGCCCCTTTAGAGACTTTAAAGCCCCAGTTCTTTGAGACTCAGGACGTTAGCGGTCCAATCCCAATGGTCCACACTCAGAGACACAGATTTTGAGTTGTGATTCTGTTAAGTCAGTGAGGGCTTTGGCCTGTCCCACCATAAAGTTGTCAAGCACACGAGGGCCCTCTGGCAGACATTTTGAGGCCTTTATGCACACTTTCTACGTGTCTGCATTTCTAAAGAGTTTGCCTAAGCGATTTACCCACAGTTCTTTGTGCCGATGTTATCACACAGGGTTGCGAAGCATGGGATGCGTAGCCTACCCAAAAGTTACAAGTAAAAAAGAACTTCATATGAAATCAAATGAATGCAGAGTTTGCTTTATTTGACACGTTTCGTTAAGTCAGTATTTTTTAATGTTTGCTTAATGGTGAGGTTTTAACCAAAGAAAGAAAAGTGCACGCACATTCAAGGATTACCGCTGTGCACGCAGGTGATGTCACTGAGGGTTTGGTGCTTCTTATTTACTTAAGAAAAATGAAGCCAAAATGGAGAAGCCAAGTGTGAAAACTAAGTACACCCCATAATTCATAGCTTGTAGCTAGAACTTGAAGTAATCATTTTCTGTTTGACTTCATCAGTCTCTCACATCGTTGTGGAGGAATTTTGGCCTGTTGCTTTAGTTCACTGAGGTTTGCTGGTATTCGTTTTTGTACCGCTCTCTCAAGGACCCACAACAGTATTTCAATCAGGTTGAGGTCTGGACACTGACTGGGCCATTGCAGCACCTTGATTCTTTTTTTTTTTCAGACATTCTGTGGTAGATTCACTGCTGTGTTTAGGATCATTGCCCAGTTGCATGGTACAATTAAAGCCGAGCTTTAGCTCAGACAGATGGCCTCACATTTGACTCAAGAATACTTTGGTATACAGAGGAGTTCTTGGTCAACTCAGTGACCACAAGGTGCCCAGGTCCTGTGGTTCCAAAATAGGCCCAAATCAACAACCTTCCACCACCGTGCTGATAGTTGGTATGAGGTGTTTGTGCTGATATGCTGTGTTTGGTTTTCACCAAATGTGGCGCTGTGCATTATAACCAAACATTTTCACTTTGGTCTTGTCTGTCACGAGAATTTTTTTTTCCAGAACTCTTGTGGTTTGTTCAGATGCAACTTTGCAAAACATAGCTGTGCTGCGATGTTTGTTTTAGAGAAAAAAGGCTTTCTGCTGGCAATTCTTTCAAGCAAACCATACTTGTTCAGTGTTTTTCTAATTGTACTGTCATAAATATTAACATTTAGCACGCTAACTGAGGCCTGTAGACTCTGAGATGTAGCTCTTGGTTGGTTTTTTTTTGCAGTTTCTCTGAGCACTGCATGGTCTGACCTTGGGGAGAATTTGCCAGGACGTCCACTCCTGGGAGGATTGGAAGCTGTCTTGAATGTTTTCCCTTATTGAATAATCTTTCTCATTGTAGAATGACAGGCTTCAAATAGTTCGGAAATGTCCTTATAGCCCTTCACAGATTGATGGGCAGCAGCGACTGCTTTTCTAACATCATTGCTGAAGTCCTTCCTTCTTGGGATAGTGTTAACACACACTTGAACTGCCAAAACCTTTGCTTTTAAAGAGGTGATCACACTGACTGACGATCAGTTAATCCAGTGCGTATGATGATCAGCAGCTGGCTGCTGCTTACCCTAGGAATTCAGAGGATAAGCAGCAGCCTGCCCTCTTCTTCTTTTGGTCAATAAATAATGACACAGTGTGATAAGTCATGTGTGTTGCTGGTCATCTTAGGTTGTATTTACCTAATTTTAAGACCTGCTAAAGACCAGATGTTTTTTTATTATTATATTTATGCTCTGATTTGTCAAACCTTAGATTTGAATTTCACATGACTAACTTCTGCAAATATGTTAGCTGCACATTTATGCTGCCAGTTTCTTGCCGTGTCCCGAAGTGTTCCCCTGGATTCACATTGGGAGG
Organism: Etroplus canarensis; assembly: GCA_015106775.1. NCBI lineage: Eukaryota > Metazoa > Chordata > Actinopteri > Cichliformes > Cichlidae > Etroplus > Etroplus canarensis. The sequence continues at coordinate 18,907 of VUQH01037124.1, read as the reverse complement.
CCACTGAGGCCTCTGACTGCTTGGTTAAATATAATTGTTCTTACAAAAAGACATCAGATGGAATACTTTATGGGAAAATGGCCTTTGGCTTGCTCTGTAATCTCCGTAAACTCTTTCCTCCAGACGTTATGGTCCTAGCTACTATTTTTACTGTCTTACTGAAGACAACTTGTTTGTTTCATAAATTATGGTACCCATTAACGCTCAAAATGACCATTATTAAGGGTATGCTTCACCATGTGATAAACAAGTCTATTCCACGCTCATGAGGCCTGGCTTCATAAACCTGTTATGGAAAGGGCAAAAGCGTTCAGCTTGATGGACTTCACAACAAACGGGTGACAACCTTGACTTTTATATACAGTCAACCTATACAGCTTTTCTCTACCTCAAAACAACAAAGTGAAAGAATTCAATTAAATTTTATTTATATAGCGCTGATTTACAACAAAAGTCACCTCAAGGCGCTTTACACTATAACAATATTAGACAGAAAACTCCAGCAATCAGATGATCCCCTACGAGCTAGCGCTTGGCGACTGTGGGAAGGAAGAACTCCCGTTTAACAGGAAGAGACCTCCGGCAGAACCAGGCTCAGGGAAGGGCAGCCATCTGCCTCGACATTAGCCAGACGGTTTATAGTAGAGCCACAGCAACTAGGGAGTTAATGTTACCCGGATCCAACTGCTAGTGCCCATTAGAGCACACTTTTGATTTTTATTAACTTATTGAGTTGAATTCTCAAGGAGGATGATAGTTAAACTAGAAAAATAACGCAACAAAGATTAAACCAATGAATGAAAATTGATATATTTGTCCAATCAGCAAACCCTGGAACCCACTGAAGCTGAGATGCCTTTTCAGTTGGACTTGATGTGTGCTGGAGTTAGCCATCAGAATTTTGGCTGTAGAAGATGCACAGCAGTAGACACTGACAGGCCACTGAATGTTAAGGGCTCAAAATCTGTCAAAAAAACAATTCCTACAAAAATGCATAACCACCAACACCCAAGACATGAAATTAAAGAAAGCCCTCCATTAACTGACTGAACATCAGGGAAAGGCCAACATGTAAAACCGGCAAACTAGAGCCCCTCTCGAGTGCTCCCATATCCACCAGTGTTCATAATAAATGGTGAGGCTGTAGACATGGCTAAAGAAACCCTTTGTTCGTTCAGTCAAGATGTCCAAGAGCCATAATATAAGCTGGTGAGACACATAGCAAATAAAATGTACCTTCAGCTGCTCCCTTGTATTCTCCTCAAGGGGTCATGACAGCGGATTAATACTCATTGGTAATTTGGTAGAAGTTTTTTTTTATGCTGGATGCCTTTCCCTCCTCGGGATCAAACGAGGGACCTTTTGCTTGTGAAGCAAATGTGTAAACCACTACACTGCACTACTAAAAAGGACTCACAAGGAATTTTACTTAAATAAATGTGCATATTATCAGCATAACGCCATCAGCGAACAGTTGCTTGTTTCTTTTTAAAAATTGTATCTATTCACCTTAGGATCACCTAATCTCTTTCACCTGGTTCTCTGCGCCCACCAGCAGTGTCTCTGCGCCCCACCAGTGAGGCCCACCTCACAGCCTACAGAATGGCCAAAGAGGCAACTTTTCAAAAACAAATAAATAGTTACATTTTGGCACTAAACTACAGCCATATAGGTGAAGTTAGACGCAGCTTCTAAGAGACGGCGTAAAGTTTTGCAATTTGTAAAACTACTTAGTAAATGTTCTGCATTGAATCAGTGGCACCTTCGTGGCACTGTTGATCTTCCATACATTAAAACAGTTTCTAAAACAACAAAACGCTCCTTTCACTTCTGCAGCAGAATGCAAACCACTACACCTATTTTCAGTCATGTTTTAGGGAGAAAAACACAGACAGCAAAAGGAATAAGAAAGCACAGTTGCGTTACACCCCGCTGCGCACTAAAGCCAGGAAAACACTGTAAACAGACACACGTCGATCAATAAACGTGATCGGCAGTACCTGGTTATGCCACTTGTAAGAAAGCTCTTGCTGTGGGCTGACAGGTGCTTTGAAGTTTGTATGGGCTGCTACTCCGGTTTAACAAGCAGAGAGAAAAAAATCTCTGCCTTGTCTTCACGGAAATTTTCATCTCGTCGATGCCAACGGTGGATGGAAGGGAAGGAATTTGACCGTTTAAGGTAGGACACTGATTTCGAGACCTAGCCTGCTACACGTAACGTAGCGTAAGCACACGTTGAGACAGTGATGGTCACGGTCATCGCACAGAATTTGAATCGGGGACTTTCTGCAATCAAATCATTCAAGTTACTCAATGAATTGTTGCAGCCCTACTTTAAAATGGCACAAAACGATGGGCAATGGCGATTAAGTCCATCTTTAATATACAGTCTATGTTGAAAAACAGGGTGATACACAGACTAATTAATACTGTATAACTCACTGAAAAAGACACATAGAAAAACTGTTTTGAGTCTTGTGCGAATGAAAAATGCATGGCGTATTTATTTTTCATGTTTGAGAAACACATGCTGTTTGAATTCTTTCCAAAATCTCGTTCCCAACAAAATTCGCACATTTCAAAGATGATCTTGTCACAGTCACCCACCACTCCCATCCTCTCTCTCGCTCCACAGCACCCTGCCACTTTGCCATTTCCTCCCCTCACCATCATTATTGAGGTCCATTTGTCTGAAGATCTTATCCGTCCGCTTCTCCGGCGTGGATTCATCCTCTGGCATCTTCATCACAGATGACACCATCTTGTAGATGGCCTGAGAGAGAGAGAGAGAGAGAGAGGGAGCGAGAGAGAGAGAGAGAAGGGAGGAAGGAGGGAGACAGGGTGGGTGGTTGGGTGGGCGGTGGCAGGAGAACAGAAAGATAAGTGAATTCAAGCCAACAGGGAACCATTAAGGAGACTCGGCAGGAGAGAAGTAAAACATAACTGAACTGCAAAATAAAGTCACTGCAGCTTTCAAGATGCTGATAAACACCCTTTCTTAAAAGTCCACATGATTCACTGACATTTGTTGCTCCTGATGCTGAGAGCTGCTCCCTGGGCAGCTTTTCCACAAATACCCACGCAGTGTTTGTGCGCCTATACAATCGCTCCATCATGCCACACCGGCATGGATCGCGTGTGGCGGCTGGGGGAAAGGGAGGGAGGGCTTACGAGCAGAGCTTACAGTATTGATCTCATACATCTTCATCTGTTGACCGATATGAGCACGTCGTGTCCCCTGATAGCATTAAATTAACCTCTGCAAGAGAAGCTCCGAGTATCAGCTGGCCTCAGGCACGGATCTAAAATCAGCTTACGTGCCCATTAAATCTCCTCCGTTGGGAGTATAGGGTGTAAAAGCGACTGCAGATCGGTGTCACAGCAGCACCGTGAGAGAGGCAGGGAGCTGGCAGGAAATGAGCCCTCTGTGCTGTTCAGAAAGATACAACGGGTCTAAAATGTTATCTCTTGGACTATAAAAAGCAAGTTCATGACTTCCTTGAATAATGGTAGAAATACCAACGACTACTAAAGATAAAAATGGCAAGAAAGGGGTTATGCACACAAAAATAATCAGGTATATTATTGCTTCTAGAGTGAAGTGGCACATACAAGCACAGATGAGTCCGCTATGCCTTCATTAGTGTGCGGCAAACCCTTCAGTTTCGCCGTTGGGTCCTTTTATCTTTTCACCAACAATGAATGCCAGCTTAATGCCAACAGGTGTGCCAGGTGGCTTCCTGTAATGAGAGGCGTCCTCAGATGTGCCTCCCAGGAAACCCTCACTAATGACTCCAGACCACGCAATATTTGTGTTCCATTAAAATGGGCACTTTATGTCTTGAGCTGGCTCAGTCACAAAACTGAGCAATCATAGCGTCCCGTCTTTCAGGAACAGCTATAACGTTCTGAAAATCCTAAAGAAACAAATCTTTTAAGCCTGCATTTTTTTACCGCACAAAAAGATTGATTCAGACATCTATCGCCAAGAAAAGCACTGAGGAGCTTATACAGACGAGTCCCAAATGCAGCAAAGATGATGCACAACATGAAATTAAAGATGTGCTCCGGATCAACATCTACCCAACGCTGGCTGATTTTACCGAATATTAGAAATAAAATATAGATTTCAATTTAATCTGTTAGCATTAAATATACCTCTTATGAATTAAATAAAATACTTTAAAGCTTCTGAAAATTAACAAACTATCTAGAGAATGTAATTAAACAACAACTATAATGTTATGTCCGAGTATTGTGCTGCAGAGATACCAACTGAAGCTGAAATTGGGCTGGGCTGTACGGTTGCGTAACACCACTTTGAACCACAAGGTGGTGCAGTGAGTCAATGCAGCATCTGCCTTGAATCTAAGCTAACACCGCAGTAAGTCGACCTATTTTGGTAGATGGAAAAGCACAGACGTTGCAGTTTAAAAATGAAAATGTACAGTGAAACATCTGATAAATTAGCAGTTGTCTTTCAAGCTAGGAATAAACAATCAGACTACGCAGTTTCAGGAGAAATTGTGGTGGGATTATTGCTGCTGCTACTTGGTGTCTTGCTTGCTGCTAAAAAACTGGACATAAATAGATTTTCTAAAAGAAGCTGAGGCGAGATACGTTGGTAGTTAGAGGGTAAAAAGTTGAAAAAACTAAATGACTACCACCTTAGAATATGCCGATCAACACCTATCATTATAGATTTCATTTTGAATAGCTGAGATATTTCTGAGCATCTTAATTTTTATAAAAGTAGGGGCTTTTATTTTGAAAAATTCAAAGTTTTAAGGCATCTCGTTAATATCCGATAAATAATTATGAGGCTTTTATTTTGAAAAAGTGAGCTGAAATCCTATGAGAGAGGGACAAGTCACGAAAACACACACACACACACTCGCACACACACAGTATTCAAATCCCCCAATCAATCAGTTTCAAATTAATTAAAGGCCATTAGCTGTTAATTGTTCATGCTTGCTTCAGGTCAGCTGTAGTTAATTCCCATGGCAATGCCATTCTGTTTAACTGACGGTGAAATCTGAAGTTTTGCTCAGCACTGCTCTTGAAAAATGGCATCCAAATTCCTGTAAAACGCCAGCATACGCAGGACAATGATGTTAATGCATTGCTAACATATACAGAATGTAATACTAACAAATGCTAGTGTATTGCTGGCATTCACAACTTGAAGCCCATTTACACCACTTCCCTTAACATAGAGTAGCTGTATGTTAGAATCACATTCAGTACAAAGTTAAAAACACTTTACTCATAGGTTATTAATAGTTTTGGGTATGCTAGACATTATCTCCACGTATTTCGACATACGAGTAACCTGAGTATGTATGCATAAAATACCTGCAACATATGGTGCGAGTATGTGGGACGTATGAGCCATATGCTAGCAAACTTGGGAAATTTTGTGTATGTTCAAAATTTTCCAGTGACTGTACTATGACGTATACTGCCGTACTTCAGCGTGTTCTCAACTCATACAAAACTTACCAATAATTTAACTGACGTATGCCAGCGTATTTGCAGATTTCTTGCTACGCCAGCATACGCTTGTTAAATTGTCAAGGTGTGACAGGGGCTTTACCTGCAACTCACGGGCCGTGTATGCGTGACATACGAGCCATGCGTTGGCGTAGGTTGGAAATTTTGTGCATGGCCAAAATTGTTCAGAGACCTCGCTGCACTATGACACATACCAGCAAGCTTCAGTGTGTGCTTAACTTATACAAAATTTACCAATAACTTATTCAACGTACCCCAGCGTATTCGCCAAATTTTTCATACGCTTGTTGACATAGATCGTCAAGGTGTGACAGGGGCTTAAAACGATGGCTGTAGGTTGAAAATTGTGAGCTCAGCAGCATATGAGAGAAAAAATTTAGAAAAAGGTTCTGCTTCTCCCAATTTGTTGGTACATTCGGCCACTCTAGCTCGAAATAAATGGGGATTTTTGTTTTGTAACAAATTGTTAAATATTTAGAAAACTGTAAAACATTTGTCCAAAGAAGATACAAGCATGTCTCTCACAAACTAGCCAGTCATTTTGGCGCTTGAACTGTGTTTTGCAAAGACAATTTTTTGGGACTTTTTTCTTTTTCAGTACAATAACATATCAATAACATATCATGGGGTTTTGTCACTTTGCAGTACCTGCGAAAAAAAGTGGCATTTTATAATACACAAGTTTCAGGCCTACCCCTCCACATGCTAGGAGTTTTACCTTTTGTGGTTTGCTATTGTAAAAAAAAAATAGGTTTTTTAATGAGCTGCCTGGTTAAATATGCTTAGTGCACCATCTTGTGGTACACACTGGTACTACATTAAAGAAAGCAGTTCTACTGTAGCTGATATCTCATTGACACAATTCATAGTTGGTTTGGACATGAAGTTAAAGATGTTATTTCTTCACAGTCTTGTAATATTTTTCTGTAATTGTTCATAGTTTTGAACTTTTTAAAAACAAAGGAACTTACAAAAGCCCTTTAGACACAACAGAGCTGTTTTGTGTCTCAGACAGTAAAACTTTATATTGTGGAACTGCAGGGGTTTATGAATACATTTAAAGATGTGGACTCTAAAGTGTGACATTTAAAGAAACAGACATGATGTAAGACGAGTGTAAGTCTCAGAAGAAGATACAAGGGTAATGCATTCACAGCCTCATTTACATATCTGGTAGAGACGTTAGGACACCTATTCATAAGTCAGCCCAATTTCAAATGTCTCGGTGTAGGAAAAGTGACGCCACTGTGCCGAGGCCAAAATCTAGACAGCCTTCAAAAAAGGCCACCGACTGTTATCAACTTAAACACTGGGCAATCAAAGAACTACATAAAAAAGGTAGTGGGTGTGAGCTGAGAGTTTTCTTGACATAGAATTAAATGAATTTTATTATCTAACCAGAAAACAACACAATCAGCATGGGGATTCTTCCAGTGGTTTCTGCCAGTTTTTTTTTTTAACTCAAACCACTTTCAGTCAAGTCCAGGAACAGGCCTTGAAAGCTAATTTAAATCATAGTTATTATGTCGGGCATATCCACTGATCAGGGTGTGTAGAAAAGAAGGTGTGGGGGTTTTTTTTAACAATGTGGTGTAAAACAAATCTGGCCTCGCCGGTCATGACAATCCCTCTCTCTGCGGCAGAGACACAGTGGACTCCTCCTCTCGCTAACGGTGTGTAACCTCTGTGAGCCTGTAGATAATCCGAATATTGTGCACACTCAGGGATAAACTCTGGTTAAATTTAACTTGCTAATCCAAGAGAACCCAGGCGCGTGCCCACACACACACACACACACACACACAGAATACACAGCGAGATCCTCAGTGCAATATCTTGACGTATGAGTCCTATTTGTTCTCTTAAACAGTGAAAGGATTAGATGCAGCACTGTGTTTAACAGTCTTCATCCAAACTGTTGCGCGTGCCAATGCTGCATTCAGCGTCTATTAGAGCCTCTCCATATGTATCTATACTTAAGCCTCCATCCACATACTTACATCAGCTTACATAACTGACATGAGTATTTATCATGTGTGCTCTGTCTTTCCTTGTTCATGTACGGGTCTCTGAGATTGGAAGGTGGATGGTGTAATGTGCTACGAAAGTCCAATGGAAACGACAAGCAAGAAAACAGCAATATGACATATTTAATCTTTTGATGATGCTAAGTTTGTTCTTCAAGAACATTATTTTATCAGTCACATGATTCTGTGATGTGATTTAAAAGGACTGGTACTTATATAGTGCTTTTTACTACAAGCCACATCCACACAGCTCTTTATTTTACGCCTTTAAGTGCTTTCCATCACGCACACTCGCATCGTGATGTATTGGAAGGGTACTCAATGGCTGCCAGGAGCCAGGAGTCAAACTGCCAACCTTCCAACTGTTGGATGACCTGCTCCAAGCATTAAGGGTCTCCTACACTTATGGCAAGTACATTGTATATATAGAGTATTGTGCAAATGTCTTGAGCCACCCCTAATTTCTTTATATTTTGATGTTCCTTGAAATTTAGTTAGATTAGATTAGATTAGATTAGATTACTTTATTGTCATTTCAACTACATATAAATACACAGTGAAATGATATAGCGTTCCAGGACCCGGTGCCCCATACAAGGGTAGTGCCGGTCGGCCAGGGCCCGCCTCCGGCCCAGCACGACACCCCGCCCGCGATGTCCTCTTCCCCGGCCACCGGCATCAGGCGAGGCCGAGGACTGAAGTCCCGGTCCACACAGCAAGCCGAGATCGGAGCATCAGCCCTGCGACAATACTCCCCACCCCCGGAAACCAAAAACTTTGGTTCCCGGATGCTGCCCGGCAGTTCATAAAAAACAACGCCGCCAGATCGCCAGTTAGCCTTGTCCGTGGACGGAGCCGCAACAGCGTTTGATCGTTCTCGAACCTCCGACTTTCAAACACGAACACCACCGTCCCGGCGTCCACGACACCCGAATACCGGGTCAGAACATGGACAACCACAGGGGTACAAGCACCACTTTGGTTCCGGAGTGGCCGCACGCTACCGTCGCCACTTCCGAAGGTCTTTCATAGTTTGTCTTTGGACACCGGCTGCTTTTTCATTCGTTTTCAGTGCAGTTCTTGTACCTGGCCATTTTCAGAGGAATCATTTTTTTGATTGTTAATCTGCTCAACACTGACCTATGAGTCACTCTAGCATAAAAATGCATGTAACACAAGGGGTGAACTGGTGATGAACAGACAACATAGCAAAGAAGCAATTATAATTGTATCTTTAGGCACTTTTTTACTAGCTGCCTGTCACAAAAACACATCATTTGTTCTAATTTCTTTAATTGAATCTATGAAAAACACCAAGAACTGCACACTTTAGAGGCATAAAATAGTATTTTCGCACCAACAAGGTGATTCCTAAAGAGCAATTAGCTGAAAACTTGGGATATCTCAGCATGCTGTGCGATGTGTCCTTAAAAAATCTGAGGAAACTGGACAAGAAGAGGACAAAAGAAGAAGTCATGAACCTGAAAAACTAGATACAGCAGATGAACAGTAGCTGAAAGTCATATCCTTAAGAAAACTGACAAAGACCTGACACAGGAAATGAGAGATACATCTGGACCTTCAGTTGATCTGTCTACTGTTTGCTGAAGCCTCATCAGAAATGGTCTCAGTGGAATGATGACTGTTAAGAACCATTCTTAAGGAAGGACAATGTAGAGAAACGGCTGAGGCATGCCAAATTACACAAGAACTGGACTGAAATCAGTAGCAGCAGGTCTTATGGGGTGATGAATCTAGATTTTAAATCTTTGGTTCGAATTGTTGTCAATATGGAGAAGACCAGAGCGTTGTCTATGGGAGAAAACAATGCCACTGTGAAGCTGAGAAGAGGGGAAATCCATTAGATATAATTTTTAAAAAAACACTGGGCACAGCCAGTACCACAATTTGGGATGTCCTAAAAAAAGATGGAAATCACCAGTGTCCTGATCAACAGGCATGAAACTGGCCATCTAAAGAAACAACAACAACTGAAGACAGACAGATTGTACAGTAAGAGAAGTACAGAAAAACCCCAAAATAACAGTATTTTACATTATGAACAACCTCGAAGTGGCAGGGTTGGAGACTTAGAGAACAGCAATATAGAGGCCATACCGCAAAAGGCAAACCACTCATCAGCAGTAAAAAGTAAAAAGTAGGTAAGCCAGATTGGAATTTGTAATAAAAATATAAAGAAGAGCAACGACACTTCTGGAGTTTTCTAGACGGATGAGACAAAGATGAACTTCTACCAAAGTGGTGGAAAGGCCAAAGCAGGAGGAAAAGAAGGGTTCTGCTCATGGTCCTAAACAAGCTCTTTTGTGATGCATGGTGGCGGTTGTACTGTGGCTTGGGCTTGCATGGCTCCATCAGGAACAGGCTAACTTTTTACTGATGATGTAATTCACGATAGCAGCAGCAGAGTGAACGCAGAAGTCTACAGAAACATATTGCATGTAAACATATTATACTTTATGAAGGAATGCAAAAATCAAACCAAATGGAGAAGCCATGTTTAAAAAACTAGCAACACCCCGTGATTCAATAGCTCGTAGAACCACTTTAAGGTGACGTTATGGCTGTGTTTTCTGTAGGACTTGATCAGTCTCTCGCATTGTTGTGGGGGAATTTTGACTACGTTTTTCTTCTTTAAAATGTTGCTTGAGTTCATTGAGGTTTATGGGCATTCATTTATACACAGCATGTCAATCAGGTTGAGGTCTGGACCTTGATCGGCCATTGCAACACCTTGATTCTTTTCCTTTTCAGCCATTCTGTTGGGAGATTTGCTGATGTGCTTGGGATAATTGTCTTGTTGCATTACCCAGTTTAAGCCAAGCTTTAGCTATAGGACAGATGGCTTTGCGCTTGAGTCCAGAATACTTTAATATACAGAGGGGTTCATGGTCAACTCAATGACTGCAAGGTGCCCAGGTCCTGTGGCTGCAAAACAAGCCTAAATCATTACCCCTCCACACCTCATACCACCATAGTTGGTATGAGGCGTTTGCGCTGATATGCTGTTTGGTTTCCATCAAGCATTTTTTTTAGATGCTGCCATGTTGTTTATAGAGAGACCATGCTTTTCCTGGCAAAACTTTAAAAAAAAGCCTCTTTTTCTGATCATACTGTCACGAACTTTAACTTTTAACATGCTAACCAGGCCCTGCAGATATAGCTCCTGGGTTTTCTCTGAGCATTTCACAGTCTGACCTTGAGGTAAATTCCACTCCTGGGAATACTGGCAACCATCCTGAATGCTTTCCACCTGTGAACAGTCTTCCCCACTCTAGAATAATGGACTTAATAATGTTTTGAAATGGCCTCAGAACCCTTCTTAGCAACAGCTGATTCTTAAAGATCATCGCCGAGGTCTTTCCTCACCTGCCAAAACTTCTGTTTTTATAGAGATAGTCAAGCTGGCTGGTGATCAATTAATCAATTGCATTTGATTAGCAGCACCTGGCTGCTCCTCACCCTCCGAATCCCCGTGGAAGCTGAAATGTCGGCCTTAACTTTTCACACACTGGTTCTGCAGGTTGGCTTAGTTTTTGTTAAATGAATAACGACAACATCGCATAATATAGCGTATGTTTTTTGTTCATCTGAAGTTGTATTTACCTTAATTTTAAGACCTGCTAAGGATCGGATGATTTTGTGTTGTCCTGATATGTCAAATCATAGAACTGAAAAGAGGCTGTGCTTTCTGTTTTACATGGCTACGTTTTGGCAGAGTGAATAGTAATATTACCACAAAGTAAATGTGTCAGTATATGTAAAAATATGTCTTCTTCTTGCTCTTCTTTCGGCTGCTCCCATTAGGGGTCGCCACAGCGGATCATCTGCCTCCATCTCACCCGAAATGTCCTATTTTAACATGGATACAAAGAGCTGAACTGTGGCCTAAAATACTGTGTGGCCATATTTAAAAGCTTCACCTAAACGCGGAACTACTCGCCTGAGTGCCCCTCATAAGTATCGTTTCAAGACAGGTGGCATGGTCCGCATGTGACAACCCTTCTGTAAGCACCTGAGGCCGGGTGAACTGCTGCTACAATCAAAGCTGGAAAAAAAGCACTGAAGGTAACAAATATCCTGCAACCTATTACCCAGGTGCCCTCGCTCACCTCTACAATCTCCAGCATCTCCTCACGGCTGATGTACCCGTTTCCATCCAGGTCGTACATACTGAAGGCCCATTTCAGCTTTTGCTCCAGCTTTCCCCGTGACGTCACGCTCAAGGCGATGATGAACTCCCGGAAATCTATCGTCCCGTCGCCATTGGTGTCAAAAGTTCGGAAGACGTGCTCAGCAAACTTGGAGGCGTCGCCATAGGGGAAGAAATTGGCGTAGATCTTCTTGAACTCCTCCACGTTCAAGGTTCCACTGGGACAATCCTTCAAGAAACCCTGAGGTGAAGAAAACAAAGTTGAAAACAGATTCTTTAACACTCTCTGTACGTCTCTAGAATGGCACAGTGCGTCTGATTTAAGACACTATCACGACTGACCCCTGTCCAGTCCAATCAAAACCTCATCAGGAATCAAATTTCTTGATCAAAACTTGTAACATTTTCATTCATGTAACTCCTTATTCTGAACACAATGAAGAAGTACTTTTTGAAAAGGAGCTTAAGTGGATGGCAAAACTATCTTCTTTTTCAGGTCCTCACATTTGATAAATCGGCATTGTGCTCGAGAAGAAAAGGGAGGTAAAAGTCACTTTAGTCTCGGTCTTTGTTCAGCAGACATAAAGCTCTCTTTTACATAGACCTTTAAGCTAGAGGCAGTGAGGTGACAAAGTAATTGCCCTACTTTTTCAGCATCATATATAATATTCTCGAAAGTGAAGGGGAGACGTCAGCATGGCTTTGCCCTTAATAAAACCTTTTTTTTTAAAAAGACAGTCTTTTGCATTTAATGATGTTTCGTGAAGCTTTATGGCCGACAGATTACCCACCAAAACGGATGGGTGGGAGAAATTTTCAAAGCCTCGAGTGTCTGTGAAATACACCGTGGCATCTCCAGCATCCAGGAGCCGTTAATCTGCGGCAAGTCGTGACCACTGTCAGTGGTGAGCCGGGGTCACAGGTCG
>VUQH01037120.1:0-22686 GCA_015106775.1 Etroplus canarensis | reverse complement strand
GTTCGTGGGGCCCCCCCCCCCCCCCCCCCCCAATAAGAGGATAATTGGACTCGCAATGCCTGTAACAGAGACACTAGGTCCCCATACTGCAGGGGCAACAAGGGTTCATTCTTTTCCCTTTAAATTTGTAACTTATCTGTAAGTGGAAAGTTGGAAAATACTATTAGCAAGTTTGGAAGACTGGTTATTTTCAGAGTCCTCCCAGTTTCCAGCATTGTGCTTTGCAGCCTGGCACACATTTCTTGATATTCAAACAGTCTTTTTCTTTCTCACTCTCCTAAAAAGTTGCTGCCCAAAGAATATTTCCCTCTTCGCTGTATTTCTTCTGTCTTCTTAATTTTCACATTCATGCAGGCCAGGCCAAGCTGTTTAGAAACGGTACGGTGGGTCCCTGTTTCTCACTTAACAAAGTTCAAACCAAACACACAACACCTGTTGTACATGCAGAACCTCCAACATTTTCCCCTCACATTGTTGTTATTCTTGTCAAGCACTCCTGGCGGTTCCCAAACTACCACTAGATGCAGCCAAAGGAAACACTGCACAGGTTCTGTGGTTCCATCATACTTCTCTCTTACTCCATTAAAGTTATGCCTAAACAATCATTGCTATTTACTGACCTTTCCACTGTTGGGTTTCTCCTGCAAGTGAAGTTTATTCTCCTACTTGCGTTTAACCATTGCAAAAAGTCTTCATAAAATTACACATTTAAAATCTGATTTCCCCAAACAGTTGCAAAGTATGTGAAAGATGCACTGCCCATGTCAATACGGGTAAATGCAGTTGAGTCCCTCAGGACAGCAATGTCAGCAAATGAATGACACACACATGCTAAAAATCACGATAAAATGAATAAGGTGGCAACTCTTTTTTTGTATGTTGTGTCTTAAGATAAGAGTATTAACTATGTCTGAGAAAAAGTGTTGGCACTGTGTTGACCGGGCTTCTGGTTGGTTTGGTTTTAGAAGCAGGAGTTTGCTGAAGAGCAAAAGGATCTCAGGGCGTCTCTACGAGATCCGAGTGCATCCCATTCAGAGCCTCCACAGTGGTTCCTCACAGTCTTCTGGTAAAACAGTGAACAAAATTTCTCTGAATTATTTGAAAGCATATTTATTTAAAAAAAAAAGAATTATTTCAGGCATTTATGTCTGTGTACTATCCCCTGTGCTGTTTGGATACTCGGTAAAAAGTGTACAAAAAACTAATATTGATCTTTTAAGGGGCAAAAATATTCTAGGTATTTTATTTGCATAAAGAAATTTGAATTTGTAAAATGCTACATCACTGCACTTGTAATGTGACTGCACTACACTTGATTTTGTGACAAATGAAGAATGTTTTGTGAAGTCATCTTTGTACTTGCTGACTCTTCCCTCTGCCTCACCCAGGGTTGATGGGTGTGACCAATGCTCCCTCCACCCATTCCAGCAGCACAGTTCCTGCCATGCCTGGCATCTGCAAGGAGCTAATTGGCCAATCACTGGCCCGTCTACGTGGTGCTATAGGGACAGAAGAGAGCTTGGCGGATAGGTTAATCTCTGATCTGAACTTGATATACATGGCGGTCCAAACTATATCTGACCTGTATGATGGCCTGGATGATGATAGCCAGGACAGTGGTGAGTTTCAATCGACTTTATGTGTGAATAAATCAATAGATAACCACAGAGAAGTAATGAATAGAGGAAATATTTTGCACATACTTCCTATGTCAAGCCAAGAACTTAGGCCAAGGGCATGTGGTCATTATCATTTGTTTGCCTGAGCACAGCTAAATCTTGGTAGGGAGGTAGAGCATAGGCAAAGGAAAAGGCCACATAATTGTGGTATGTATCCAAATTGCTGTCCCTTGAAATGTTAAACAGAATCAGAATACTTTATTAATCCCATGGGAGAAATTGCATCATCAAATGGGGCCTGGTGAAGGACGCTTTCTCTGAATGCAGTTCTAATTTTCTCTATGTAATCATTTGACCAATTTGTACTAATAACATAAATAAAAACTGCTTATTGTTTTCTTTAGTTCTTCCAATTTGAATTGATTTTTAAATTTTTTTTTTTTCCTTCCTACAGTGTTTGTGGGTAACTCGGTGGCCCAAACTGAGCTGGTCAAGGCCACTACAGCCATAGAGAGTTCTGTGTTTGTTACTATGCAGTGGTTGGCCAGTGTTAAACCCTCCTCTGGTCTGCTGTACACAGTAGCTGAGGAACTCAAAAGCCAAGTAAAGAAGATGGGAGGGTTCTTCCAGATGTTAATTCAGGTAAACACAATAAATTACCACACATTAGTCGCAGTGGACAACTTTTTAAATTGAGCCTTCGAGATTGCGGTTCATAATAAACGTAAGCCAGTCTAAATTCAGATGGTGCTATTCTCTAGCCTGAACACATTTTCTTTATAAGTTAAAGTTTAATAAATGGTCTATTTCAAATTCAAAGGATATACATTGACATGATGTTGGGGTTTTCCTGGCACTTGCAGTATATAAATGAGTGAAAAAGAGTGCAAAATATAAGCTGACAAATGATTTTCAATTTAGCGTAGTTTGGAAACGGGATGGCTAATCAAAATGCAGAGCATTGATTGACGGGTCTTAGCTCTGAGCTGTTTGAGCTCTGTCTATGGAAATGGCAAAGCAGAGGGAATTCTCAACCTTGAAGCCCCAAACAGAACATGAATATATGGAAACTAAATCTAAATTCCTTACCAGTCTCAGCACCTAAACACACAATTTTTCTTCTCTCAATCCTTACTTTTAATATTTTCTAGCATTTTAATTTATTTACTGCCCCTTCAGACTTTGTGGACTGTTGTGTTTGCTCGCTTGCATTGATTCACTATTAAATAAATTTTAATTTAACCTGCATGTCAGTTTGTTTATGCTGACTTGATGTTGAGTGAAACATTTTTCTCCCTTCTCATCCAGGGTTGTGAATCTGAGATCACATCTATGGTGAAGGAGGCCCGGCGGAAGAGTAGTCAGTGCCTGGATGCAGCATTGCTTGCACTGGGCCACATGGCAGTGGTGACAGGCATGCCGCTGAATGTCTTGGGTCTGGGCGCCCAGGCCATGGGCAAGGTAACGCCACCAATAATTTAGCAATAGCTTTCTCTATTAGGCCACTGTAGGCCACTGGGGTCCACTGTAGTCAAACACCTACATCATAATACCAGAGAATGTAATATTAGCTGTGTGGATCTGAGAGCAACAAAAATATGGCAATGGGAAGATCCTAATCAGAATATGTATATGTGTTTATGTGTAAGTGCAATGGCACCTTTATGCTGTGTAAACACATGGTATGGAAATCTAGTGCAGAGGGCGATGGAGGGCATGAAGAGCTTTCTCTCTGTAGTGTAAAGACACAACAATCATGAGCGCAAGCAGTGGAAAAGGACAGTTGAGAATCTATATTGGTGACACTGGCAAGGAGAAATTGCGTTGTAGTCATGACAAACTAGGCTGTTGGTAATTTAGAAATAGTGCCAAAATAATGTAAGTTACAGTTCTCAGACACGCAGTAGCTTTTACACTCCATAAGAACGAATAAGAATAGCTTGTTTTTGTTTGTGTTTTGTAACTCTGATAACTGACTTGAAATCAGGGTATCAAAAATATATTGTTACTTTTTTAATTTAATCTTTTTAGCATTCGGTGGTCATTTGTCTGCTGAAGGGAACCAATAAGGGTGTCCAGTCACTCTTGGAGGAAAGCCTCACTATCACCAGGGAAATGCTGAGAGAGGCTCAGCTGGTCTATCCCATAAACCCAGTAAGAGATTAGTCATTCATTTAAAATGTCATGACTTCTTTCCTCCCTTCATTTGTAACAAAGGAACAATACTAGGATACGATGCGATACATTAATCCTATTCTCTTCATATTATTGTGAACAATGATATAAACACATTTGCTTGAAGACTTCTCTCTGATATATTTTTGAAAAATGTGTTATGCTACCATTGATACCTGTCATCTTTGCTTACAGGTCCTGAAGAGCCTGAAGTCCAAGACCCTTGATTTATCTCGTGCTCTGCAGGCATATTTGCATTGCCATATTTCAGTAAGTTTCAGCTACACAAACTAAGAACTATGATAACATTTAAACAAACTGTAGCTTCTAAACCGTTGAAGTTTATATTTGTTAAAGTTTTAGGAAACCAAAATCTTGACAATTTGTGTTATATCTGTATCTGATTTCTTTAGGAACACCTGAGCAGATTTCTTGCCATACTGTCCCTTAGTTGGTTGTTGTACATTTCATACTTTATGATAGGTGATCACATGAATCCAGGGTGTGAGGAAAAATTCTACATTTTTCCGAAAAACTCCAGTAGGATAGTACATTTCAACAGTGCACCTTATTTTCAATAATTCTATCTACTCTTATGTGGAAGTAAAATATTCTAATGGCTTATTTTCGTAATATGATCTGTACCATATTGTGGCTTAAATCATTTATTACCCTTTGTTAAATTATGTTTCATAATCTTATTAAGAATGAAATAGCGGATTAAAAAAATGGTCAAAATTGGGGAAAATTAATGGTGTTAACTATCAGCTTTGTGCAGCTTTGTTGCAAAAACTTCTGGCACTTGCTTGGGTAAACTGTTACAGAAAAGCAACAATGCATGCTCAGCTAAGCATCTGGATATATAAAGGTTAAAAATGATCCTCCATCTTGACACATGCTTAAATGTTACGGATTAATACCCGCTACCACGGCAGTCCTGTTAAAGGTGCCACTCAGCCTTTATTGCTCCTGTAAAGCTCAGTGTGCTGTAAGCTTATCTCTCTGCAGTCATCCCTCAGCGATCGTTTCCGTAATGAATGTGTTGAATGAAGTGGCATAAGTCACAGCTAACAGGCTTGTTTGGCCTTATCTTAGCCACACAAACTAACAGTTTTTGTCATTTAGGCAGAGGGGTATTATGCGGTCCACGGTGTTATTGTAGTCAAATAAACTTGAGTTATATCCTCTAAATGCTACCTTTAGGATGTATTTTGAAAAAGGCATGCAATGCACACTACTGTTAATTGAAACACAGACATGAACCCGAAATGTTTGACTTCATATTTCACTTAGTTAAATGTAATTAACTGGAAATTATACATATGGCATGGTTTAATCTAAGACCAAAAAGAAAAATGTAGCTGGTGAATGTTACCACAAGGTAAATTACTGATTTGTGCTCCCTTTAGTAGTTACTGTAAAATTTGAGCTTTGAGTGTATATATCAGCCGTTTGTATGAGCTTTAGTGTTTGTTTTTTGTATGTGTCTTAATAGATGAAATTGTGGACTCTTACATTTTATCCTTATTTTTTTCTGTTTTTGTTTTTCCACTTCGTGGATGTGGTTATGTTTTCAAACAGGCAAGAGAATCTGAGCCACAGAAGATTGATGAAAGGGAGGAGGAGGCTTCAGCTTCACTTTTGCAGAGACTGTGGATGACATCGACCAGACTGTTCCAGCTGAACCAGGCCATTAGACAGCTCCATTCCTCTCTATCTATGGTCTTAAAAGGTACAGCTTTTGACTCGCAGCATTCAGTCACTTACACTATGAACATCCTTGTTTTGTAAATATAAGAAGCTAACAGTTGGATAAAGGTCAAAGCTAGTCACTCTGGATTCTTTGTCTTCACTAAGTCTATTTTTTGTCTGATAGTACAGCTGCAGTAAAAAAATAACACTAAAAGCAAAATTATTAATGTTCTGACTTTTATTTCATAGCAATAATGGCACTTTTGTGTTAAAGAAACTCTGATAACGGTTAAAATAGATTTTTTTTGATTAATGGTTAACCAAACTGTCTGCTATCCTCCTAGGAAAAGCCAGAAGCTCTGACCTCAATGGTGGCAGAGATATGATCTCCTCTTCTTCCAAAGCTGTTGAGGAGCTGATCATGGGCCTGTCCAGCAATGGAGCAGAGGCCACCACCCTGCAGCTTCCCTGTCTTCAGACTGTAATGTCTGCACGAGATGAGCTCCACTTTGCCCTGCAGTCCTTGTCCTCCCTTTGGAACGAACAGGAGGAGGGAGAGAACAGAAGTTTAGCTAATATTGAAAAGGGCACGAAAGAAAAAAGCCCGACCAATGAGAGCACTACCACTTACAGTGCTGTTAAAAATCGAGTTGTGAGTAAGATTGTGTACTCCCTCGTTCCAGGTGCACAGTCCAATAGCAGCCCACACTGGGTGTAATGTGTATTTGTGGTCTTTCTGATGTGTGTACGCTATTTTTCAGGACTGGCATAAAGTAAACTTATGGCTGAACCTCTTTCGGGCCCATGGCTAAGTGTTTGTAACCTAATGCCACAGTCAGCAAACTGTAGCTATCTAAGAGCCATACTCACACAATCAGCAGGACACTAGAGCAACAATTTGTTGCTTCTGATGTGGTGTAAAGGCAGCTCTCATTAAGATATTCAAGGTCCCTAGCTTAGTAAAAATGTTCTTGTCAGCACTTTACAAGTATTTTAGAAAAAAAAATATTTTATTAGAGACTTAAATCATCAGAATATGCAACGAGAGTAATGATGTCATGGTTGGCAGATTAACACTATTAGGAGGCTGTTAGGGAAATACTGAGCTGTGCCAGGTTTTTTCAGAGGCAACTAAATTATTCTCCTACTGCAGTTTTTTCTTATTAATTCAAACATTCAGATTAAGTACTCAGCACCTCAGGTTCACTGTTTTGTAAAAACTTTGTTTGCATTCTCTGCTAAATGTATGTTCTTGTATGAAAACATTTTGTTTTCATGTTTAGATAAACTTTTCTGTTTTGCATTGAATAATACTTACTGTAACGATTTGCACTCAGACTTGTATATTTAGGGTTTCTTAATACAATTTAACAAAGCACTGTTTTATATGTTATCACTTGCATAATTTGATTTAAAAAAATGTAAAAATGATGCAGCTGTGCTACAGTAATATGTGCATGTGGCTTAATTTTTGCAAAGACCTAAACCTTTTATTCTGAAGGATGTTATTCAACAAACCATTGAGCTCTGGCAAAGATTGGATCTGTAATAAAAGAAGACTACCAGGTGTGAGTTGGTACTGAAATATGCCACAGGATGCATACAGGGCACATTTAAAATGGGAAAACTACACTCAGTTAATATGTTGTAGTTGTGATTATATCAAAACTCTAAAATACTTGGTAAGAGTTGTAGATATTAACGCGCACACACACACACAGGCATTTTGTGACTAGGATTTTTTTTAAAAAATGCACCTACCATGAGGTGAACATTCTAGCAAGTTCCTCCACTGCCTCGCTCCAGATGTGCAGTTCATTGGCAGCCCACGCTGGGTGCAATGTATATATGTGGTGTTTCTGATGTGCGTATGCTATTTTTCAGGACTGGCATGAATTAAACTTAAGGGTGAGTCACGTACTTGCCTATAGTCACCATAGTTATGCTTTGGCATTGCGGAAAATTTAAAGCAGTGTTTTTGAGTCAAACAGTCAATCTTGGCTCAAACAGTGAACAGTGATGCTGCCTTCATAGAGTCCTGTGAATGTTTTCACAGGACTCTTCACGGTCCTGTTTAAAAACTAAGTAATCCCTTACTTCCATACCAATTAAGAGGGTAAGTAGCAGCCAGGTGCTGCTACTCAGATACATATTAAGTGATCGCTACTGAGGGTGACCACCTCTATAAAAGCATACGTTCTGGTAATTTGCTGGGCTGGAGCATTCAGGTGTATGCTAACACAATGCCACAATCTTACCACAAGTGGACATACCAGGAAATTCACCCCAAGATCAGACCATGCAATGCTCTGAGAAATTACCAAAAACCCAACAGCTACATCTCAGACTCTACAGGGCTCAGTTAACATGTTAAAATTCATGATATAACAAGTAGAAAAAGTTTGAAAGGATTGCCAGGAGAAAGCCTCTTTTCTCATAAAAAAACATGGCAGCATGGCTTAAGTTTGCAAAACTGCATCCGAACAAACTGCAAAATGTCCGGAACAACGTCATTTGGACAGATGAGACCAAGACAGATAAAGACAGGGATGTGTGGTGAAAAACAAGCACAGCATATTAGCACAACTGGTAAATGGACTGGTACTTCTATATTGCTTTACTACTCTGAGTACTCATAACATTTTTACTGTAAGCCTTATTCATAGACATGCTCATTTAGTGCTTTTGTTGTATACCTTTAAATCACACACTCAGATGGATGCATTGGGAGCAATTTGGGGTTCACTGTCTTGCCCAAGGACCCTGGCACATTGACTGGAGCAGCTGAGGGAACAAACTTCCAACCTTCTGGTTAAAAGGCAACCTGCTTTATCTTCTGAGCCACAGCTATCATAGCTCTTCGGTTGGCCTCAATTAGCCGACCCCAGCCAGTGACCGTGTGCCACTTGTGACCAGGCTGGGGGATGGCCAAAGCAGGGTCACCCCTCTCCACTCTCACCCTCATGTTTGTGGAAAATCTGGTGCTAAATAGCTTGTAACCTACTTGATTCTGGGTCAGTCGTGTGCAGCAGAGCAGCTAATCGCTGTGATCTATTGAAAGTCATTCCTTTGGCTCACAGCCATGCCACTTTGGGCGCACTCCATCTCACAAACCCCTGACACAGTGGTGGATAGGTAAAGATCTGGGCTTGTTTTGCAGCCACAGGACCCAAGCTGTTACTGAGTGAGCCATGAACTCCTCTGTAGAGTCAAATGTGAGGCCATCTGTTCAACAGCTAAAGCTGAAACTGGGTCCCACAAAAGGAAAGTGATCCCAAACACACTAGCAAATATAGAATTGAAGGCTAAAGAACAGCACAGTAAATCATCTGAGTGTTGCAATGGCCCAGTCAAAGACCAGACCTCAACTTGCTTAGAGATCTGTGCACAAAGGAAAACCTACAAAACAGCTGTAAAGAAGAGTGGGTCAGAATTACTCCACTCATAAAAAAATTTACTGAAAATGATTACTTCAAGATATTGCTTCTAAAGCTGGTCCGACAAGCTACTGAATCATGGGGTGTACTTAGTTATTCACAGGGCTACATAGAATAAATGTGAAAACTTCATATTTCACGTGACTGCGTTTAATTACATAAGGACTGCCCTTGTCAATTAGCCTGACTGATGAATTCACGTTCAGTGATGTGTGCAAGCTAAAAATTTGACCAGGCCCCCTTTAAAAACCCCGAAAGGCCTCCAGAGGTCCACGAACCCTACTTTTCTAACCGTGCTGAGCGCAATAACGCCTACTCCTCTGCAGCCTCCCTTCATGTTCTCGCGAGTCCGCCACTACCAGAGTTACTCCTGTCCTTCAGAGGAGGAGCAGTGAGAACATAACCAAAGAAGATACTTTCTTAAACTTTACACTAAGTGGAACTGATATAAATTTTAAAAAAGGGCTTTAAGGAGTGGTTTCATGCAGCATTTTCTTACACGACGCGACTTAAATGAGAAGACGGCCCAGAAGGAGCAAATAAATCAGGTAAAACAATTGCGTTTCTTGATTTAACTAATTGAACTCGTAGAACTCGACTTGACCCCCTGCTAATGTATGTATGTTTTCAGGATGCACCAGTTATTTTTCTGCAGTCTAGGCCTGCTTGTGAGTAGCCTACACATCTTTGTTTTCATTTTTATTTCTCCCCTCTTCTGTTTTCTGTTTTTCAGCTTTTAATTAGGGCCCCTTTCGTTCTAAATACACCAACGTCAACGTTTGATATGTGAATTCGTTATTTTGTAGCTCTCACACGTTGTGAAATGGTAAAGGGAACCCCAAAAACTTACAGGAGGCTGTCATTTTGGTGTCATTGTAAATATTTGTGGATGTATTTTGAACAGTTGTATTTCTTCTGCATGGTGTATTCATGGTGTAATTGCACGGATTGTCCTGTCTTTTAATTGTCTTTTGGAAAAAATACATTGAATTAAAAGCCTCATACTGATTAATATACATACAGTATTTATAATGTAAAACACCATTTAAGTGGGATGTTTTTTAAAAAAAGATTACAGTTAAGGATGGAAATGCAGGTGTGTATTTAATTTGTTAACTGGTTTTACTGAAAAGAACTGTATTTTATTATCTTGTGCCTTTAAAAATGAGTATGCATAAACACCTATACTTGTGTTGCAGGTTTGTTTTCACAGCTGTAAAGCAGGTGAGTCTCTTGTTTATCCCCTATGACTTAAGATAAGCAAGTAATCTTGAATTTATAAATTACTAGTAGTAGTATTAGTATAGTTTATATTCACTATATGGACAAAAGTGTTGGGCCACCTACACATTAAACCTCCAAGGGTTTTTAATGACATCCCATTCGAAATCCATTGGTGTCAATACAGAATTGGTCCCCTTCTTTGTTGCTGTAATAGTTTCCATTCTTCTGGGAAGGCTTTCTAAAATGTTGAATGAGAGGGCCTGGCTCACAATCTCCATCCAGGTTCACCCTAAAAGTGTTTAATGGGGTTGACATCAGGACTCTGTGCAGGTCAGACAAGTTCTTCCACATCAAACTCATCCAACCATATCTTTATGGATCTTGCTTTGTGCACTAGTGCACAGTCATGGGGAATAGAATTGTCCAAAGTGTAAATTTCAGTGGAAATTTAGGGGCCCAGGCCATCCCAAGAAAAACAACCCCATAGCATTGTTCCTCCTCCACCAAACTTTATAGTTGGCACAATCCAGTCAGGCAGGTCATGTTCTCCTTTTGCCAAACCCAGACTTGACCATAAGACTGTCAGACAGAGAAGTGTGATTCATCACTCCGCAGAACACATTTCCACTGGTCCAGATTGAAGTGTCGGTATGTTTCACACTCCATCTGATGCTTGGCATTGTGCTTGGGGATGTAAGGCTTGCATGTTGCTGTTTGGACATAGAAAGCCATGCCACAACGCTCCTGGCACACAGTGCTTATGCACAACTTTAAATTCTGCAGTTACTGAGTCAGCGGAGTGTTGGCAGCTTTTAAGCACTATGCAGCTCAGCGCTCAGTGACCCCACTCTGTAACTATACATGGTTTGCCACTTTGTGGCTGAGTTGCTGTGGTTCCTAAACGCTTCCACTTTGCAGTAACACCACATACAGTTGATTGTGGAATATCTAGGAGGGAAGAAATTGCGCAAACTGGTTGTTGCAGTGGTGGGATTACAGTACCATGCTTGAATTCAGGGAGCTCCTTAGAATGACCCATTCTTTCACAATTGTTTATAAAGGCAGACTTCATGGCTAGGTGTTTGATTTTGTGCACCTGTAGCAATGAATTTAAGGATTAAGAGGTGTGGCCCAATACTTTTGCCCATATAAAGTAACTATGTATTCCTTACCTATGCTAAGTAGTGTGATTAGATATCCAATTTACACATTTATTTGGTAGCTAAAAAAAAACAAAACAGAAATTCAAGTTTCATTTTTTAGTTGTTGATTTAGAGGAAAACATGCAACTAAACTGCAAAAATAAGCAAATAAGATAGATTTAACTAGTCATGTGATACAACTGTTAAAATGTCCTGACCATCCAATCCTAGCTATTCAGGTTTTCATTTTTATATGAGAAGTGCTTATGAGGAAAGTAAAAAGTATAGGCATGTAGGACAGTCAAGCTTTTTCATGCTTATATCATTTTTTGGCCGGTAGTGAGATGTAAGTAGTAAGTATACTTCCATACACCTATTTTATGAATGGTTTAAATATGTGCATATAAAAGAAAATTAAGTAGAGTTCTGGCTGTTGCATTCAGCAGCACTTTAGTCTTCTTAGCTATGTGAGCTGAAAGCCTTGGAAAATGGATGTCACTATTTGGCTGGTGGCTTGTTCTAAGTCCTGAAAGGAAAATGGACTTTAACTAGATGTCATTAGTATCATTTTACATGATAAAACATTCCATTAGAATTATAGCAGTATGTCTAGTTTGTTCTTAGAAATATAGTCAATCATCCTGATTTAGGCATTGGCACTGTTCTACCACAATAATAGCAGCATTATGCCTGGATAGGATTAAGTCTTCGCCAGAACATCAAATTAAAATTAAACTGCAGTTTCAGTCTGATAGTGACCTTTCCTTTAAGTTCTTTTTTTTCTTCTTTTTTTTGAATAGTATTTCTGCTCGAAACCAGCACCCAGACATGTGATGTGCCCTACTATGAGCACGTTCCTGATCGTGTGCCATGGAGCAGGGCTGGAGAACTGTGTAACCAGCGCTCTGGAGCCTTAGCCACTGTCTCTAACCCAGAAGAGAGCAACGAGCTTACCAAATTTTTAAAATCCTTGAACATCTCTCAGGCTGTGTGGATTGCCAGGAAAAATGTGAAACATTTCACAGGTATGTTCAGTAGGTTTTTAAACTTTATATTAGCATATTAGTATCCTTCCTTTTCAAATAGTTTTCTTCTTATTTTTATCCAAGACAAGGTCCTACTTGTTCACTCATTTAAAAAAAGAATTTTAAAACTGGATGAAGCTAGCATTCTTTGTCACAGTGAAATGTTTTCTAATTGTTTAGAGTAAGAAAAGGACTGCAAAGTGGAATTTTATGATTAGTTACCATCTTTTCCAATATTTGTGTCAGAATTTCTCCTTCATAGCCTTTTTTATTCTCTTTATGTGTGGTGACACCAAAGCTTTCTCCAAGACCCTGATTCTGAATTTCACTGGGCGCTCGAACAAGAAGCATGCCCGTCTCCTGTACAAGTTTCCCTCCATGGGTTCATTGACCGTTTGCACCCTTCTGCGTTTCGATCCAAACTGCTTTGGAGTTTCCACAGTCTTCTCTTATTCCATCCAGTCATACATTAACGAGTTCCAGCTCCGTGCAAACCTGATCCAGGGCAAGCCTGTGCAACTGGCTCTGCTTGTCCATGGCATTCATGGGCCTTACCAAGAGGCCTTCGACCACGATGACTCCTGGCACTCTGTCTGCGTTTCATGGAGCCAGAATGGTGGACGCTGGGCCCTATATACACATGGTCATGCTGTCTCTAGGGGTGATGGCCTAAGCAGAACTGAGAGTATTGGACCTGATGGTCTTTTCATTATCGGGCAGGAGCAGGACACCTTTGGAGGCTCATTTAATACTGATGAATCATTCTCAGGGAGCATAACAGAACTGCATATTTGGAATCGGGCACTGAACAGCAGCGAAATTTCCAGCATGGAAAAGAAGTGTTCACCCATTTCCTCTGGGCTGGTGTTCAACTGGAGTAGAGCAGACATGGAAATAGAGACCTCCCTTACAGAGCTGTGGAGAGACAGCCCATGTCAAGGTACATTAATTAGGATGCAAGCAGAGGACTTGTAAAAAGCTGAAGGTACAGGAAAGTGCACTGTTTCGTATTGTTTAGACTATAAAAGACAGATTATACTTCAACTAGTCCACAAGGTCCAGTGGTATAGCCAAGAATTACTTTTGCTTTATATTTAAAATTTTTCTAGTTTGGCACTAGGGCTGGGTGTGGCTGCTATGCAGAAAAGCAATGACATAGAGACCATTTAAAATTCATTGTTGACTACAGTGTTTTCAGTAACATGCCAAGATCTAAGTTGGTCTGTTCTATTGAACTCCACCCAATCAACAATGAATATATTACTCATTTAACTCTCTGTCTATCATCCTCTATACCCACATTACCCACTCATAATATCATTTCCAAAAAGACTGATTGCAGCTAACAGGACTAAAATAAAATACTGTTGTCAACCAATGTAATTGAAACAGTGAAAGTGTTAAATAGGAAACTGTTTATACTGAACAGAGAAACAATCATAAATTATAGCTATTTTTATTTTTTAAAAAGTGTGAAAATGTCACATTACATCAGCATTTTATTTTGAAAGGTCAGTCAGGTTAGAATTCTTCTATGTTGGCTCATTGTACATGCAAGTTTATCTTAGAAAACTTGCCTGTAAAACTTGTACAAGCAAGTTTTATACATTGGCAAATTAACACACACATACAGGCCTTTTCTTTCAAGTATGAAGCACCGTTACTAGATTGAAGGAAAAAGGAACCCCCCACCCCCCTTGTTATGAACAGGAAAGATGGTGACCAAGTTGTAATTGGCAACTAGTAAGGCTCCTAATGATTCTTGTAAATTTTTCTTGACTCATATCATTCTGAGCCCCACCCTTCAAAACAGACGTCTCCCTTTCTGACATCATGGTCACTAAGGAATAGTGAAAATCTGTTCCAGAAACCTCCCTCCATGTCCTGGAGCTGAGCATGTACAGAGGCAATATACTTGCATTCTGTTACTTTCACGCACACTATCAGAAGTTTTTTGTCAGTTTTTTAAAGATTATCTCAGTGTATGTAATGTAGCTGTTTGAAGAGTGGCTGTTGCCTTCTCTCAGTTATAGGGCTTCAGAAACTTTAGCAGTGCCTGCTACCCTGTCAGATGGATTATTTTTTCCCCCTGGCACTTTCTCATCAGACAATTTTGGACACACAGATCAGCTTCAACATTAAACCTCCTGCCTAATAGTGTGCAGGTACCCATTTATATACCCCAAAAATGGCTCTAACTTGGACTCCACAAGGCCACTAAAATGTCATGTGTTATCAGGGACCAAGACATTGGCAGCCAATCTTTTAAGTCCTGTAAGTTGAGAAGTGAAGCCTTCATAACTACAGACATGTTTTTCAAGTGCCTACCACATGTGCTCAGTCAGATTGAAACCTGGGGAATATATAGGCCAAGTCAACACCTTGAACTCTTGCTTTTAAGATTGTGTCAGTGTAGTGTATATTGATCCTTCAGCTTAGCTCTGGTAACAATCTTCAAGAATAAGAGTGGTGTGCAGAGCTGTAGTAACTACAGAGCAGCCATACCATGAAGATAAGGGAATGAGTTGTTGAAGCTAGGTTAAAAAGAGAAGTGATGATCAGCGAGCAGCAGTGTGGCTTCATGCTGTGAAGAGTATTACAGACATGATGTTTGCTTTGAGAATGCTGATGGAGAAGTGTAGAGAAGGTCAGAATAAGTCGCACAGTGTTTTTGTGGATCTAGAGAAAGTGTATGATAGGGTGCCAAAAGAGGAACTGTGGTATTGTATGAGGAAGTCAGGAGTGGCAGAGAAGTATGTGAAGTTGGTTCAGGATGTGTATGAGGACAGTGAGACAGTGGTGAGGTGTACAGTAGGACTGACATATGGCTTCATTCAGGGATTCACTCTGAGCCACTTTGTGTTTGCAGTGGTGATGGACAGGTTGACAGATGGGGCCAGGTACGAGTCTCCATGGACTATGACGTTTGCAGGCGACATTGTGAACTGTAGTGAGAGTAGGGAGGAGGTGGAAGAGAGTCTGGAGAGGTAGAGGTATGCCCTGGAGAGAAGGGCTCGGTAGAAGCAAGACAGAATACATGAATGAGAGGGATGCATATGGAACGGTGAAGATGCAATGAGTAGAGGTAGTGAAAGTGGATGAGATTAAATACCTGGGGTCAACCATCCAAAGGCAAAGACAGTACTCAAAGAGATGAAGAAGAGAGTGCAGGCAGGGTGGAGTGGGTGGAGACGAATGTTAGGAAGGCTTTGTGACAGAAAGATAGCAGCAAGAGTGAAAGTGATGGTTTACAAGCTGTTAGTGAGACCTGTCATGATGTATGGTTTGGAGACGGTGGCACTAACAATAAGACAGGAGGCAGAGTTGGAGGTGCAGAAATGAGAGGCTGAGATTTTTTTACTGGGAGTGACTGCCTAATTTATATTTATTTATATATGACTGAGCATCTGTAACAAAATGCAATTTCCCCCCTGGGATTAATAAAGTATTCAGATTCTGATTCTCATAAAGACTTAAACAGTCCATGGGTATTGACTTGTTAAAAACTCAAATATTAATGAGAACGTCAGCAGTCATAGATAATACTTTTAATATTATATGGCAGCAGAAAAAAGTTGACATGTTTCAGCCTGTGGTTTTCTTCAGTATTTCACCCCTGGAAAAATGCCATGTGGATGGTAGCATAACCTGTATATATCATTCATCATTAATGGGGTAGATGTCCAAAGTACCCATGCCATATCCACTAATGCATTCCCATACAATCACATTGGTTGGCTTCTGATTAGTGTGCTGTTAGTAAACTGATTGCTCCCTCTTCTCTTTACCCGGATAATGCGGTGTGCAATTCCCCCCCCCAAAAAATCTAAAAAATTGATCAGTCAGACCACGGGACAGTCTCCTAATTCTCCTCAGTCCAGTTTAAATGACTTTAGACTCATAAAAGGCGACTTTGTTTCTGAATCATGCTTCTTTGCATGGCAGTTTTAAATGAAGTAAACCTTTTGAGCTAGTTCAGTCAGACAACTCTTACATGACATAACATGTCTGACTGTCCTCATGTAATATAGCAAGCACACTCTACTATTTTGTTGGTCAAGTTAAGCTGCAAATTTCTGATCTCTTCCTTTAACATGGTAATTTCCCTTCTGCCCTGTATCACATCCTGCTATTTCAACCCCTGTGGCCCCTCAGCATCCACCTGTAGGCTCCAGAGGATGTTTACTCCTTACTTCCCAGTTTTTATATGTATCATAATTGTGGGGACAAAGGAACTCATAGTTGAGAGACCAAACAATATTAATGTTCTTCTGCTGTAATAAATCTTTTCAAACTTGAGTTGCTTGATTAAACTTAGATCTGTAGATGCAGTGACAAACTGTGTTCAGTGACAGTGATTTTTCCTTGTCTGTTTTAATTCAGTGCTGCCTCAGGTGCCAAAAATCATGGCATGCATTTGCAAGATTTCTAAAGTGTTGCATTATCTAAACTACTGTAACAACATGAGAATAACATGATATTCAACAGTTAAGCAATATATGTAACCCTCACTATTCCCTCACTGTGTTTGCAGAGATTGAAGAGGATTGTGGCATCTTTGACCCTGTTATAGGGAGTTCTCAACTTGACAAATGCAGCTCCACAAGAGGAGCTGTCTGTCAGTGTAGGAAAGGTAAGGTAATAATCATCATGCAAGTTACTTAATGTTCCTATACTGTGATTGAATCTGGTGACCAAAATTACCCAGTGAAATTGTCCTGTTATAGCCCCTATCTTTGTGTAATGTTGAATTTTTAGTTAGTAATTTGGACTTTTGTTATCAAAACCAATAGCGCTGAATCTGTGGAAGTTTCTTAAGCTCTTTTGTGTACTCTTGCTGCAGTGGCTTACATCGTATTGTATTATATTTGTGTCTGTCTCTACAGAGGGCCTGAATGTTTTCAATTTACCAAAGACAGCATTCTTCAGCAAGCTGAACAAGGATCTTTTCACTAAATCTGTAAGTCAAGCAGTTGAGCATTGAACTATCTGTAGCATATCATCACTTTAGTGGTACAGCATGATAAATTAACTCAAGTACTTGTGTTTGTGAGCATGTCACCAACCAAGAGAAAGACAAGGTAAAAAAGATTTCCCAACAGATGATTTAGTTTGATCATTTCTTTAGGTTTAGGCTGTTTTGTGTAAAAATGTCATGTGAAAAGTAACGTTTTCACAGGATTGCATAGAGTCATGCTAAAAACTAAGTACACTCTTACTACTTATGTAGGAATTAAGAGGGTAAGTAGCAGCCGTGTGCTGCTAATCAAATGCACTTGATTAAAGGTGCTAATTGTAACCTCAAAGTTCCACATTTAACTACAGATTTGACCACTAAGTGACACTGTTTAATCTGAAAGCATTTGTGTGGCTATTCCTGTATTAAGAAACAAGAGATTGTAGAAGCTGGTCTGAGATTGGGGTGGTGCAGTGGTTAGCACTGTTAATTAATGCAAGAAGGTTCTGGGTTCAGGCTTCCTGGTCAGCTGGGACCTTTGTGTGGTGTCCTTTTAGATAGATAGTATTGTATTCATGCCAGCCAGGGAAATTCTCTTTTTTAGGTTAATTAATAAATTGATAAATACATTTATAATTAAATTGTGACTCTGTGACCTGGCGATCTGCTCAGGTGCGCCTTGCCTTTCATCCTGTGACAGCTGGAATAAGTAGACAAAAAACTAATTTATGGTTTTACATTCTGCAGTTAACACTTTGGAAGGCAGTCATAAAATATCAATTACATCCAGCGACTATATTATTATAAGCTGAGCTATGTTAAACCTCAGCAACCCTCATAGGCAAAAGATGCAGCCTTTAATATAAAATATTTTATGTTCTTATCATACCGTTATATATAAACCAGCTAAAAAAAACAGATGCATTCTTAAAAAGGATTAGAGGATAAAGGAAAAGGTGATTACTTAAACCTTTCATGCATGGTAGTCACTACTGTAGACAGCTATTCAAAAGCGCTTTTTCTTTAAAATGCATGTGCTTTGCTGCTATAGTGTCATGCCAGTGGCAGCCTCAGGGGCCACATGCAAGTGTACTCCTAGTGCCGGTCCCAAGCCCAGGTAAATGGGGAGGATTGCGTCAAGAATGGCATCCGGCATCAAATCTTTGCCAAGTCCAAATGCAGATTCATTATATAGCTTGCTCAGCCAAAAGAAGAAGAAGTGGCATACTAGTGGCAAAAAATCTTAACTGAAGATGTCATAATTCATGCATGTAAAGGTTAAATCCTTGATACCTATTTAAATTATTATTTACGGTATTCCTAATCATTCACGATGACTCACAGCTCTCTGGGTGTTATAACTGTTCTCTTGATGGTAGAAATGGGAAATCTGCTGTACAGAGATGCTCCTACACCTAACTGTGTGCACTTATTCTGTTTGTGCTGCACAAGTGCAACATTTTCACCCACCATGCACGCGAGTGTGACTTCTATCTTTGAGTTGGTTCTCGTGGTGATAAGAGTCAATTTCCAGGCGCTTCAGGCACCGTTTGATGTCTAGTTCTCCATCGGGCTTTTCTTCTTTGTCATCATCTGATGGACTCCACGCTTTTGATGCGATACTGACTTGCTTGACCATCTAGTGGTAAAAATTGGTTTTACACCAAAGTCTGGCCTGGACTACTATTTTAAATTTTAAAAACTAAATTCAAAGACATTTTGGACCTAACATCATAGCATTTATTTTTTTTGCAACCGGTTAATAGCATTAATAGAATTAATACAGTCTGGAAGGCTATAAATTATTTTATTTTTATGATCAGTGACTTTAATAGATTATT
This sequence comes from Etroplus canarensis, assembly GCA_015106775.1. Taxonomy (NCBI): domain Eukaryota; kingdom Metazoa; phylum Chordata; class Actinopteri; order Cichliformes; family Cichlidae; genus Etroplus; species Etroplus canarensis. The sequence goes on along the minus strand of VUQH01037120.1, from coordinate 3,574 downwards.
AGCAAGGGTGACCACCTCTATAAAAGCAGAAGTTTGGGTATTGTGCTGGTCTGGAGCATTTAAGTTTGTTAACATAATGTCAAAGAGGAAAGACGTCAGCAGAGATCTTAGAGAAGCAATTCTTGCTGCCCATTGATCTGGGAAGGCTTATAAGGTCAGACTGTGAAATGCTCAGAAAAAATGGATAATAAAAAAACCCCAAAAAACAAGAATGACATTTCAGACTCCATGGGCCTTATTTAGCATGCTAAATGTTAAAGTTCATTAAAGTACAGTTAGAAAAAGACTGAACAATTGTTGCTTATTTGGAAAGGTTGCCAGGAAATCGCTTCACTTGAAAAGGAATGGGGCAGGTTTGCAAAGTTGCATCTGAACAAACCACAAGACTTCTGAAACAATGACCTTTGGACAGACAAGACTAAAGTGGAGATTTTTGGCCATAATGCACAGTGCCATATTTGGCAAAAAACAAACAATGAAAACAAAAAAAAAACAAACGCAGCATATTACCACAAACTGCTCATATCAGCTGTCAAGCATGGTAGTGGAGGGGTGGTGATTTTGGCTTGTTTTGTAACCACGGAACCTGGCCATTCATTGAGTCAACCATGAACTCCTCTGTTTATCCAAGTATTCTATCAAAGTCAAATGTGTCAAATTTGAGGCCACCTTTTTGACAGCTAAAGCTTTGCCGAAACTGGCTTTTGCAGCAGAACAATGATCCCCAGAAAATCTAGAACAGAATGGCTGAAAAGAAGAGGTTTTCCAATGGCCTACCTAAAGTCAAAGCATCAACCTAATTGAAATGTTGGGATGGGACCATAATAGCACTGTGCATAAAGGATTGTCCACAAACCTTATTGAACTAAAGTACCGTTGTAAAAAATAGTAGACCAAAATTATTCCACAACAATGTGAGAGACTGATAAAGTCATACAGAAAACAATTTCTTAGAGTTATTGCTGCTAAAGGTGATTCTATAAGCTGTTGAACCATGAGGTGTACTTAGTTTTTCACAACTTCAAAACAACACAACATAATCCTGCAAAAACCTTTTTTTCTGTATGTTCAAGCCAGAATTGATGCCAGATTTGACATTCAGATGAAACTTGGATCTATATAATACACTTTTTTGAGACTCACAGCAGTCTCATCTCAACACTTAATTTTTGATATGACTAACACGTGGAATCAAAATCCAGAGGTGGTTGGTAAATATAAGTGAATGAACTCCTGATATCTGTGAACAGGGAATTAGTGAATCAGCAACACTGCACGGTAGTCACTAACTTGAACTATTCTGTTTCCTAAGATAATGGAAGAGCCGGGCACCAACACCTCCTGGGACAAAATGACCTTGCTGCTGCATTTGACCCAAGCTGTCTTACGTACAGTAGAGGAGAGTGGCCCTCTTCTCCTGACCTCCAGCGATGTTGTCTACCTCTCCCAGATGATTGACGTAACTGCACTATCTAGCTCTCACTCAACTAGAGCTAATGCAGCAGAGGTCATGGTGTCCATTGCTACCAACTATCTAAACATTGCTAGTTTGATGCTGGAGCCGCACATGGCTACACAGTGGATGGGTCTGACGGATGATGGGGTGAGGAGTGATCTGGGTTTATCTCTTTCAATGGTGATCGCTGTAAAATTCTATAAGGTTTACTAGAATAAATTAGTGAATTTTTATAGTTGTTTCATTTATTATTCACCCCCTTAAATTGTTTTAACAATAATAGGTTAGTGTACTCTGGGAATTAATAGGATATGGACTGTGGAAACCTTATATGATCAGTCAGAAAAATCTAAAGTTGTTTTTTAGGTGTACATATTTAATCAGTTTGCAACAGTTTACACTGGCTTAGCAAGCTTTCTGACCTTATTTATATTTATGCCTCCCAATTATTTACTCCTATTTTTAAAAAATACTGAAATATCCATCCATTTATCCATTTATTTTCTCAAAGTGTGGGGCACAGAGCTGCTGCAGGTGGGGCGTGGACAACCAGATGAAAAATAATAAGTGGAGCTAAAGTGAATAGATATGATTTTTTTATATGAAAAGAAGCAAGCAAATGTTTACTGATGCTATTACACTGATAATGTGCACCTTTATTTAAGTAAATAAAGTTAGTGATTAAGTTATTATTTAAGTTAGTGTTAATAAAATTCTAGGGGACATACATTTTTGTGTGGTGTGAGATGTGAACTTTTTTTTGCTTCTAAAGTGGGGCATGCCAAATAAAAAGTTTGAGAATCACTGAAAAAAGTAAAAAAAAAAAATTTTAAAAAAAAGTGCATTTCTTTGGACTGTGGGAGGAAGCCGTAATACCCAAAGAGTCTCCACCAGAAATACCCCAGCCGGCTGGTAGATTAATCACTGCGCCATTGTGCCGCCCTGCTTACTTACTGAAATATAATCTACTCTCCAAATATAGCCATTCATCTCCATTAACCTTTGTCCGATTGATTCCTTTAGGTCAACGTCGGGCCATTTGTTATCATCAAGAGCATTGATAATCTCACAGAAGCTCTTGCAGACATGCTGTTTGCTGAGGGAAGGGGCTTCAGCCTTTCTACCAAGAACATAAGTAAATACACACACACACACACACACACACACACCCACATACATAATCTGTGATGTAACACAATCCAAACATTTGTAGCTCTTGGCTTTTTGATATAGTGAACAAATTTCTTCAGTTATAGTCATGGTTTCTGATAATATTTTCATTACATCTGCTTGACTGCTTGGCTTTCAGATGTGTACATGAAGTGGCAGAAGCTATCTCAGGAGAGCTGTAACCAAGTCTTCAAGCCATCTGCAGGTGGCGCTCACAAGCCCAGCAGCAGTAGTCTTGATGAGTTGTTCATTCCTGATTCTGAGCTCCTGAGAATACACAAACTAGGTAGTAAATACACACACACACACACACACACACACACACACCTGAAATCACACTTGTCATAGAGACTAACTTTAAGTACTAGTTTATACTCATAATCTCAATTCAAAGGCAAACAAATGTTATAGATACATAACACATGTACATTACATGATCTACTAGATAGACGAAAACACCAACCCACACAAACTTCATTAAGCTCCAATTGCAAGCCATGTGTGAAGTTTTTTATCCCCTCTCTCTAAACAGGTTATGAAGAAGTGATATTTATTCATACCTACTACAGCCACCTCAGTGAAATTGTGTCAGGAGCAAAGGAGTCTGCACTGAGTCACCAAGAGAAATTGAAAAGGTTGTTGTTTATGTTTAGTTCAAACATTTGGAGTATTCTCAGATATAACCAACAAACTGTGCCATTCTCAATTTCACTTCTCTTTGCTTAAGTACTTTTAGCTTTCATATATCTTATGCTGGGCATTTCTACTCTATCCACCTCTTTTCACTCCCCATGCATTTATTAGTTACTGCTGCATGCCATTAAATGTTGTTTTCTCTCTCCCATAACGTGTGCCTCTCTCTGCTCTCCTTTCTGTCTTCGCTGTTCCCTCACCCCCAACCAGTCGAGGCAGATGGCTGCCCCTCCCTGAGCCTGGTTCTGCTGGAGA
>VUQH01037119.1:0-19103 GCA_015106775.1 Etroplus canarensis | reverse complement strand
TTTTTTTTTTTTTTGCGCAGTGTGATAGGTGTACTATCCTGCTAAAACATCCCACTACCATCAGAGTGCTGCTTCCATGAAGGGCCGTACGTGCTTTACAATGCTCTCAAGTAGGTGGTGCAAGTCAAAGCAATATCCACATGCACTCACCAGTCACTTCATTAGATACATGTTGCATGTACAGGGTTGGACCCTCCTTTTGCCTTCAAAACTGCTTTAATTCTTTATGGCATAGATTCAACATGGCACTGGAAATATCCCTTCAAGTTTTTGGTACATATTGACATGATGCCATCATACAGTTGCTGCAGATTTGTTGGCTGCACATCTGTGACGCAAATGTGGATGATGGTGATGATCATTTAAATGATGCTGAATTGATACTAGGGTTCCCAAAATGTGCCAAGACACCCCCCCCACGTTGAAACAAAGGTATGCTCTTCTGCAGAAGCAGCTTGGCTATCCTCCTTCTGGCATCAACAATGCATTTTCGCCCAGAGAACTGCCTTTCACTAGATATTTTCCATTTTTGGATCATGCTCTGTAAACCCTAACATGGTTGGGCAGGAAATTCCCAGTAGATCAGCCCGTGTGACACCTCAACCATGCCATGTTCAAAGTCACTTAAATCACCTACCTTTGCCATTTTAATGCTTGGTTTAAACATCACCAGGTCTTCTTGACCTCGTCTACATGCCTAAATGCAATGACTTGCTGTCATGTGATTGGCTGATTAGACATTTGCACCAACTAATGAAGTGATCAGTCAGTGTAAATGCCAAAAACAGTTTACCACACTGTCAAGTTTATGACCTTAACTAAAACTAAATGAGAAAATACATTTCAGTTAACTGAAGTAAAATTAAAGACTTTTGATAAAAATGAAAACTAAAATACAAATATTGAGGCACTTAGTTTTTGTCAGTTTGAGCACACTTGGTAAGACAACCTGTCTGATGAGGCTTTGGTGCATCTGTCTAAGACTGCAGGATGTCTGCATGACTGAAAGTAAACTGTAAAACACCTGTCCTTATAATGTAACTTGTAATCTGAACATCTTAAATTTTCCCCTGACATATACTGGCCAAATCATAATTTAAACTAAAACCACTACTGAAACAACTAAACTGAAACAAGCAAATCCACTTTGCAAACTAACTGAAACTAAAATGAATTAAAACAAAAACCCCTCAAAACAAAATAAAAAATAAAAACCAATTAGAAAATACAAAGCTATAACTCTGCACATCATATCGACTGGCTTGGCTTCTTCCCAGAGTGCATCCTACTGTCATGTCCACCCCATGGAAATGATACATGTGCTGCAAAAAAAACCCAGCGATTCATCAGACCAGACCTCCTTCCATCGCTCCATTAACCAGTTTTAATCAACGGATTCCCATTGTTTCTGTGGTGGATGGGGGTCAGCTTGGCATGGTTGGTGCTACACAAACTCCGATACACACCCAGTAGCAACACACTGTGAGTGAAATGTCTCAGTGAAGGCCAGCTATACAAGTTTGTTGCCATTTGTCCCCAAGAAGCCATCTTGTGGAATCCAACCACCCAATGTGCATCAGTGAGCTTCCCGGTGTCCATTTAACCTCACAAGTTGTCCCCCTTTGCACCACCTGTAGTACATATCAATTACTGCACACTGAATGCTCTACAAGACTAGCTTTGGCCCATTCATTCTCTTTGTCAAAGTTAGATTTGTAAGCTTTCCTGCACCTAACATTGTTGCTGCCATTAAATTTTACTGGAATTTTAGAGGAAACCTTCTACATTTTGAATTTGTATATACAATTCTAAGATTATAAAACAGTAAGGTGGCCTCAGTGAAGTACAACTCCAAGAAAATCAAGAGGCCGACCTTCTGACTAAACCCACTTGTCTGTGAACGCATGACCAGAGGAGTATATGAACTGGTTTGACTTTTGAGTTGGCAAAGAACTTTTTATATTCTCAGCAAATAAAGCTGTCAAAAATAAGTCGGACTATATTTCTTGCCTGGAATCAATAAAAAGATATCACACCTCTGAAAACAGACAAAATCCATGGAGCTGGCCTGAGTGGGCGTGCAGTCACTCAGCCCACATCGAGCAGCAGAACAAGAAAGAGAGACCACAGGCGGAAATGCGGCACAGTGGAAAATAACTTTAATAAAATTCCTATGAAAACAAAAACCAGCAAAACATTAAAAGCCTGTACATTTGACAATATCCAGTGTCTGAGACTTCTGAAGGCCAGTAGTGCAAAATGCAGCTGCATCACACATAAACCAGCAGACAAAATCCATTACAGGCTTCGGCCTGGGACCAAATGTTTCATAAGATTAGATATGGTTCATATACTCGGATATTGCACAAAAATCAAACACAGATGCAGATGCTGGTAGAGCACCATATGTCAAAACAAAGAAAGTAGCTTTACATCGCAGTGTAATGTCCCTACTGATAAATCCCGCCCAGACAGGCCCCAGACTCCACCCATACCTGCTTGTATGAAAGCAAAAGCCCCCTTCAGACATGCACTCCTGTCCATCACGCTGTAGGCATCCGAATGGGTCGGACTCATATCTGAATGCAAATACTGGTCACTTTACAGTAAAAGTTGAGATGGCATTCTTACTGGAAACACTTACCTATCACTTTCAACGCAGCATGAAGTCACATGAGAAGATGACTGCGTGTCTGTCATTCATCCTTGGGAGTTGCTCAGTCACTTAGAGAATGCCCTGATGATGGATTTTCATGTGTCCCAGTCTAGAGGCGAGATCTCGCCACTGAAGCTTGTGCAGGAGGGGTGGGGGCAGCTCACTCAGCAGTACCGTTCAGGTTGTCCAAATGACAGCATGCAGTCATTTTAACAGACCAATTAAGTCAGTAATGTTACAAATCCCATGTCTGAAAGGGGCTGAATACACTTAAATAGAGCGGCACGTTTATGCACATTCAATTTGGATACAGTTAAAAACAGTAGAAACAGTAAAATTGCTAAACATTGTTTGTTTTGGTCCTAACATGTTAAAAGCACGAGTTATTTCTCATTATAGTTGTCATGGTTGCTGAAATGCGTCGAGTGGTGCTTTAAAAAGGGGTACAGACGGGGTAGTGATAACTGGGGGGCGAGAACGCTTTGGCCAATAATGCTTTTGATTTGACAAACAATGCACATTGTCAATTTCAAATAAAATAAACTAAAATAAAGTGTTTAGTTCATTAAAAGACTATTTAAAATTTATCATATATGCCTCTCTATAAACATTCCAGTGTTCAATGGTCCAAATGAATTGAGATTCAAACAGAGGACCAAAAGGCTCAGAGCATCTTTTAATCTCATCAGTCCTTCTCGTTCATCTTTTCCCTCACAAGTTGCCTTTGTGGACTCAAAGTAGTCTGGCACATCCACATCTTGGGATAAATTCTTAAATGGCAAAAGAAAACGTCAGAAACAATACAATCTTCCTGAATTTGTAGGCACATTGAGATGGAGAGCAAGTGTTAAGATGCACTTCCTGTGGCTGTGGTTAAGACACGGGGTCAGACGATTTTTTTTCACCGCCGTTCCACACCCACCTCTTATCTACTCTACTCAAAACAGTTCAGGGGCATTGACAGAACATGTACCACTTCGGGGTCTATTCAGGCAGAGTTTCAAGTCCATCTGATGAAGTTCAGCCACTCCTAAAGTCTTTGTTGTTAGCCACGGGTTCAGCCTGCTCTGTATGGGCAGTTCATCTCTGACGGTTTAGTGTGGGCACAGTGAGTTCATCGATTCCCTTCCTTTGGCCGTGTGCTCCATCGGCTTTTGTGCCTGTGCAAAACTTGCAATGACGTTACCCACCATTGATTCCACTGAAATGTCATAAGACCGTGAATTTGGATGTTCACAGGGCACCGTGCCAGAGATCCATGGCCAGGAGGGACACAGCAAGTAAGGGTGCAGAGTAACTGAACTATCATAGAGAGCAGGTTTTCTCTGTATATACAGTAAATAGGGGTGACTCTGCTCATGTTATGGATATTTTGCTAGATTCCCTTTTTTAAATTAGGATATCCATCACCCTGTCTCCTTGGCACATCCTGCTCCTTCCCACAAGCTCTCAAGTTCCATTCCTGTGTCCTTGCGGCCCCTTTCCGCTAGCCTTTGAAGGGCTGCAGCTGCTCTAGGAACGGTTGTCTTTAGCCACATTGTGGGCCATCCAATTTACTTTGGTTGTCCAGCTCTCTCTCAAGGCTTCATCAAACTTCTGGCGGAACTGCTTGAGGGCCTCGTCATCCGTTTTGCCCAGAGCCAGGGAGTCCTGAAGAGAGGGTGGAATACAAGACAGGATGAGCCACGGAGAAATAATAAAGACTGTTATGATCTAACATTTTAAATGCATCTCCCTGTATACATGCTAACACTCAGCTATTTAAAATTTCACAGATACATGTTTATTTGTCTGCACTACCCATCATTTTTAGGCTTTGTATATTCAAATTAATAAAATTTCACTTAACAAGAGCATCAATTCCATGATTAACAACCAAACTTAAAGGTAAGCGACTTTGCTTAATGAAAAGACTTTCCAAAAACGGTGAAGTTTAAGAAATGTCAATTAATTATTGACAGTGAAAAAAATGATAAACTCATCATTTTTACGCAGGTTCTTAAGTTATAAGAATATGTTTTCAAAGTGAATTTTCAGACATTAAAATTAAGGGGAGAGCGCTAAAAAAGAAAAAAAAAAAAAAAACTATTGCAAGGATGGTAAGTTAAATACAAATATTTAGTGAACCTGTAGCTAGTTCCAGGGAGTAAACTTTCCACTACCTGGTAAAGTGAATTCCCCCACTACTGCACCGTAACGACACACTACAGCAGAACAATAATTTTGCTTGCTCCTCTGTCTCCACTTATGTGTGCTTGCAATACCTTTAGGTACTGGATGTCCTTGACTGAGGTGAGCTCAGGCAGTCCAGCAGTAAGCATGAGGGCAAACAGTGTGATGAAGAGGTTGCCATTCTTTCTCAAGATTAGATAGGCCTCCTCACAGTACTGCCGGAAACTACAAAAACAGAGACAAATGCATGGTTTTGGAGTTTTTTAAAACATAGGATTTCAGTTACTTACAATTCATGTACATTCTAATAATGAATATGCTGTCATCTTAAAAAAAATAACTCCCCTGTAAGTATAGTGTTCTCAGTGATTTTTTTTAATCACCACCAAAGTGAAAGCTTATGAAAACATTTGAGCCAATTCTCTACTTCCAACTTTGCGGGAACAGTTTAGGGAAGGTCCTTTTCTGTTCCTGCACGACTCTGCTCAAAGCAAGCTCGATGAGGCATGGCTGGACGAGTCTAGTGTGGAAAGACTTGACTGGCCTGCACAGAGGCCTGACCTCAGCCTCATCCAACACCTTTGGGATGAACTAGAATGGAAACTGCGAGTCAGTCCCTTTCATCCAGCACTCCAAAATCTTGTAGAAATCCTTCCCAGAAGAGTGGAAACTGTTATAGCTAAAAAAGTCCATATTAATGTCTATAGATTTAGAATGGGATGTCATAACAGCTCAGATATAATATGTAGTGGCCCAATACTTTTGTCCATATAGCACATACATCTATATTAAAAAAAAGAAACACGAAATCAAGCAGTTCAGTGTGTGTTTATTACTGTGGGTCACATAATTACATTTCTGATTTGAGTTGTTAAAAGCAGTATTAGCTCAGTAAGAACCTTACAACTAAAACATCTCCACGTGGTAAAGCCCGTGTGGCTCAGGGTTTTGTTTGTATGGTTTGTTGTCAACAACTAAAGGCGGTTGCCACCACACTGTTCATTAGTGACACACTTCCTCTTCCCTATCCTGTGACCTGCTGTACTGACGCACTGACTTTGCCTTCGCTTGCAATGAGCGTTTCAAATCCTTGTTTTCTAAATTTGTTTTCTATGCTGACTTTTTTCACTGACGCAATTCACCATTTCTCTCCAAGGTTAATAAAAGCTTTAGAAAAATTTTATTCTTCAAAGTAAAATGACAAAAAGGACTTTACTACACTGAGGTTTATACAAGATTTTTCAACTTTTCTTTCTGACTGGGCTTCAGACTGCACTTGATCCAGAGGAAAACAACAGCGCACATGCTCGCTTTCACATCTGGTACACCATGTACCACATCTTAAACTATGCCACATTTGCTGATTCAGCAATGCCCTGCTACCCTTTTCACTCAAACATTTCAGTGGTTGATAAAGAATATTTCCAAGCTCACATGTAGAGCAGGATGTGCATCACTAGGCTTCACTAACAACCTACTGTGAAGATTGGTTGCTGGATAACTTATCACTTGAAATGTCATTTGAGTCCTATGCATGCAGCCATTTAGTGCAATTAAACATTTAATGACTTGAGCAGGCTTGAGCAGTGATATTCACTGAATTTATTCATATAGTGGGATTATTTGTATTAATACTGAACCGTAATGAAGTTAGCTGCATAAACAAAATGTTTCACAGGGCTGGTTTCTTGATGTTTACTTTCTTGTGGTACAGTTATGAATATAGATATGCATGTAGGCCACAATAACAGATTCACGTACCACACGGGTATTTCCATTTCACTAAATGATTCAGCTACTTGTTCCATCACAGATCTGTAAATTGTAAACAGTTTTACCAGAGCTGTCTCATGCTCTTGCACGCTATGCTTGCACATGTATTGCACGCCTGTCTGCAAACACAGTACATGCCCCATGCCATGTGACCAGATCAGTAATATATGCTTGAGCTCAGGCATTACCTTTGAACAGCAAGTTATTTTGTATCAAAGCATTAATAAAATTATGCATATTTTTTGATACTTTTCTTTGTTTTTTTTTTTAAAAAAAAACAACACACATTCTGTTTGTGGCTTTGATTAATTTTTTGTATGTTTCTTTTAAACATTTCAGATAAAACAGGATACGCTGATGTTCGAGTAAACTTGTTTGCTGTAGTCAAATATCCACTCCATCCAGTTTTATTCAAAGACGTCTGCACAGTTACCTTGAATCCTAACTGAGCCCATTTCTGCTCAGTGAAACTTGCTGACTGAGTCTATACTGCCAGCTGCTGGAGGGAGAATGCACTGCACTGACAATCCTGCAGTTCCTGCATGGCCATATCAATTTCTCGTGCTTTTTAAAAATGATTTCTATCATGAACTAGATTTTTTTTTCCATTAGAGGTAGGGTGAGGAGCTTAGTCATTCAGATGAAATCCAGAGTAGAGCCACTATTCCTTCATATCAGAAGGCACCAGCTGAGGTGTTTCAGGCATGCTCTCCTGGGAGGACACCCTGGGGCAGATCCAGGACTCCTTGGAGAGATACAGTATCCAGACTGGCTTGAGAATGCCTTAGTCTCCCCTCCGGAAGAGCTGGAGGAGGTGGCTGGGGAGAGGAAGGTCTGGGTATCTGCTTAGGCCATTTCCCTTGCAGCCCAGATAAGCAGCAGACAATGGATGGATGGAACTACATGTACCGTCTTTACAGCATGGCTAAAACTTCAAGTCCAAACAAACACATCTTCTTACCTCTGTCTTATCACAAAAATGGACTGACTTTTACCCATGGCACATTTAATTCCTGTGAAAATAAAGCTCACCATGCTTCTGTGGAACGGACAGCTCAACCAATGCTCATTTGAATACTAAAGATGCTAACAGACAATACTGTCCTAATTTTTTCTTCTGGTTTGCTGTTATGTAGGAAGTAGTGTTTTTTTTTAAATTTTATTGATAGTCCTTTGCGCAAACGAAGCTTAAACTGAATTAACTGCTTTTTAAGACAAGGAAGAACAATTTAATTTGAGCTTCAGGTCAGTAAAGTTAATTCAAAAACTATTGTGGCAGTCAGGGACTTGGACCAAAATTTCAACAGCCACATTAAGACCGACAAAGTCAGTCTACTATCACCTTAAGAACAAATCAAGGACCTAAGATTTTCTAAAACGTGTCCATCTTTACTGAGCTAGAATACAACCAAGTGGGACGCTGGTGTCTAAAAAGTCCAGTCTCAAATCCTCACCAAGACCAGGAAGCCAGATCACTCCACTCCATTTCTTTACAATGACTTCCAATCCGTCAAAGAACGGATTCCAAAATACTGTTAGTGGTTTATAAAACACTGAATATCCCAGGGAGATGAAGTATTTCTGATCTGCTGCTATAGGTTGTGAACAATCCAGCCCCCAGTCATTTGGGTTTGCTTTCTGTCCCCCAAATTATAATGAAACCGCAAGAGGCAGCTTTCAGTTTCTATGCTACACATGTTTAGAACCAACTCCTTGCAACTGTTTTTTTAAAACAAGGCTGATGACTTTTCTGTTTAATTAAATCAGTTACTCAGTTCTAACACCACACTGTGACTTTTACTCTTGTTTTTAACCTTTTAATGCTTTGTCTTACATTAGAAGAGTCATACTTTACTCTTTAATCACTTTCTAAATGTGCTTAAATTAACCCAGCCACAGGGGCCACATGCAAGTGTACTCCTAGTGCCGGTCCCAAGCCCAGGTAAATGGGGAGGGGTTGCATCAGGAAGGGTATCTAGTGTAAAATCTTTGCCAAATCCAAATGCAAATTCATAATACATGATCTGCTGTGGTGACCCCCTAATGGGAGCAGCCGAAAGTAGTAGTAGTAAATATGCTTAAATTATCTAAGGTTGCGTTAACAGTTTACCTCAATAAATTTTATGTAAAGCACTCCTTACATGAAAATGTTTGTTTTTTTAATCGCTGTCTAAAAAGAAAGATCTAAATAATCTGTGTCAGATTAATATTCATATTCCAGCAGCCACATTGAACTGCAATGACTGGTTTAAGTTAGTTTTGCTATATGTCGAGTTGAATCAATTTCAGCTGTATGTGCTTACATAGAGGCAGAGGCTGCAGATTAAATTAAAAAAAGGTGACACAAACCTGCCAAATTTTTCTGTGTTTCCAGTTTTACCCTGCTGTATGACATGGATGAAGTCATGTGTAAGGATAAATGGTACACGCTCCCTTTTGATGCCAAACTTGGACTTGAAGTTGCCCAGGATGTGACCGAAGTCTACATGGAAGAGCTGCAAACACATCAGGCAAATCAGTGAGGCCCGTGCAAACAGGAAAAGCCTGGATAAATTCTAAATATGCTGGTCTAACCTGCCCATTGCTGCGGACCATGATGTTGTCACTGTGGCGATCTCCAATACCCAGGACGTAAGTGGCTACACAGTAGCCTGCACATGAAAGAGTGAACTCCTCGATGGCCCGGTCAAGAGCGTCACTGTAAACAAGCAATCACGTATTTTAACTGCAACATCTTTAGCACCCTTTCTAAGCAAACCACAGTGGAGGCTGCAGTAGCTGATTGAATCGCCAGGCTCCATCTTACCCAGAGTTCCTCTCTTTGAGCCAGTTGAGTAAAGCATCCTTATTAAATGCTGCAGCTGCTGCAACGTTGCTGCTGGTCAGCTGGATGTTGGCGATTGTTTCTGCAGATGAGACGACCTCAATCAGCCCAGTGCGGTCACCTGTTGCTAGGCAACCATATGGTACAATTCTGCATGAAAGAGGAAAAAAAAAAAACCCCTTAATTTCAGAACACTGAACATACAGTAATGTGAAAAAAGTCTTCAGGCATCCTTCAGTTCAAATAAAACCAAGCCCCCTAAATATTACTCATTAATGCTCAAAAAAATTGACACATGAAAGTCAGTAAATGTAACCCTGTGTGTTGCTGTAAATCCTTTCTAAGCATTTGGTACTTAAAAGATTAAGATGATAGGGGTTTGTTATGAAAGGTTCATTTATATAAAACTCTTCTGGGTGCAATTCACTCTGTTATACAGTATTACGTATACTGTATTACTCAATCTCAGAACCTGTGGTGATAAGGACAAGCAGACCAGCCACATATTACATTTTCAATTTGATGGCCTTCTTTTCCACAAGATGGCAGCAGAGCCTTATTTTAGAATGACCACTTTAAAATTAGAACGTATATGCATGGTGCCCTCCTAGTCTTCTAACTCTTGACAGCCATGACCCAAAACTTGAAGTAGGCTCAGTTTTTAGATTTCATTCGCAGTTTGACAGAGATTTAACGGAGACCAAATGCCTTAAAGGCACCTCTTCCTCAACCTAATGGGTGTTGAGTTAAAGTAAATTCTAAGACAGACAGCTAACAAGGAAGGTTCCGTGTGGTAAAAAATATATCAGTATTTTCATTGTATTGTCTCTGCTTTTATTCCCAGTGTCCCACTGCTTTCAAACTCTGAACCCGTGTCCCTGTAATCTGAAGCACTGGCCACAGGCTCAACTGTCAAAACAATCCCTTCCACTGCTCAGCTCCAGATGTGACAGCGTATGATGAAGAGGGTTTTTCAAAGTGTGAAGAGTGTGGATTTGATTAAGCTGTAATGCAGAAAATTTATCTGTGTGTCAGAAACTCAGAAACTGGAATTCTGATATTTGCTTTTCACACTGCTTTATTATACACAGTGTACTGGTTACAGGCAGCATTTTAAAGGTATAAGAAAAATAATTACGGGTTCATTGTTTATCACGAACTTTCCAGGGATGGAATATATTGATAGCAATATCACAGTCGGGCTCTACTGTGCATGTGTGTGTGTATAGAGGTCTAAAATTTAAAAGGGTTGGAGGTCAAACTAGCATGGGGTAATTCAGTATGTCTCCTCCTTTGGTGCAACCCCACTAAAGCTTTCCCCTCCCCACAGAGAGCAGGAAGAAACAAACTTGAAAGTCTGTCTAACACGCACAAATTGATACAGAAAGATACTCACCTAAGGTCTAGATTTTCCTCCTTCCAAAGAAGGTCCATTAACCTCAGAATCTGGAGCGTCAACATGTCTTGCCTCAGGTCTATGAAATAAAAGCAAGTCAAGATGAATATAGGATAGGCATCTCAATTTTATTTTATTCCTCACTCAACATGGTCCAAAAGTATATTAGCCCCGAATTCCCCCCACCCTCTTCTCTGCTTCATCTCCACCTTTCCAAACCTCCTTCCCTGTTCCCCTACCATCTCCATTCTTGAAGATGATTCCCAGGGTGTCTCCACTGAGCAGCTTGTTGTTGTAAACAATCCAGAGAGGCTTCATCTTTGAGTCCATGTACCTACACTTCTCCACACTGTAAAGAAAAACGAGAGGAGGGGTTACTTATGATATGAAACCTGGTCCTAGCAGCTTCCTGTTAGAACAGAGATTCTCACACACCATCAAAAATATTAGCACAGTCTTACTTGATGCCAGACAGCAGGACACTGGGGTTTAGAGGGGAGTGCAGATCTGACAGAGTCTCTGAGTATCCACTCTGCCTTAAACATGTCATCATGGCCTCCTTGGTTAACATTGCCTCCTTGGTTTTACTCCGAGTGTTCTTAATAGTCCCCAGTTTAATTAGCTCATTGACTGACTTTAGCTTACTCAGGGCTTCCACCTGGGAGGGTCAAGAGAAGAAATGTGCAACAGACATTTAACCCTATGAAAGATGCATTCTTAACGACTGAACTAGTCGTACTGAAACAGACAATGTCAGCATTGTGATCCTGAGCCCCTGTGTACGTGCTCCAAAACAGGAAATTTGGCCAGATAAATGATAAGGAAGCAGCAGGAAGGGTCTAAAGAAGAGACTGTCAAAACCAACAGAGTAGAGGGCAAAGGTCAGAGGGCAGGATGGGTGACACTGCTGGTGCTGCAAGATCCTAAAAATACCATAAAACTCCCCGAGCTGGGGTTAACAATAGACCAGCATTACTCTGAGGGAAATATGAATGTTTAGAAGTTCAATTTAAGATTCTGTTAATATAAAATGTTTTTTACATATTTAATATATTTAAACTGTAACACAGTCATGAAGCAGAAAACTGATGAAAATTTGAGCGATTCATTCTTTAAACTTTAACACAATGCCACTTTTACTATATGTGCAACATCTCCTGACTGCCTGAATAACAGAAACATTGTCACCCATCATTTCGGCCTCAAGCAGCCAGGAGATAAGTTTTAAGATTTGCAAATTAAGTTCATGACTCTTCTGAACGTTCCAAATCTGTCACCACTTATATCATTTCTTTAATAGTTTGAGAGACTTGATGTATATGAGTGGTAAATGGACTGGTACTTATGTAGCGCTTATCCACTACAAACCTCATTCACCCATTCGCGCTCTGATGGATGATCAGGACCAATTTGAGATTCGCTGTCTTGTCTAAGGACACTTCAGTACCACATTACTTCGGCATGTAGGCTGGAGGAGCCAGGGATCGAACCACCAACCTTCTGTTTGGAAGGTGACCCACTCTACTTCCTGAGTCACAGCCACCCACTGACAATTAATAAAATGGATAGTGTGTTTTTCTTGCCTGTTTCTTTAGAACCTCAATATGAGGGATGTTGCCCCTACAATAGGCTTCGAGGATGAGGGCAAACTGGACTGAAACAGCTGGCATGTGGATTTCTGACCTGTAGAGGGCAGCATAAAGGAGGCATGGACAAATTAGAAACATTTGAATATGTAACTGTTCAGGCATGCACAGTTACTTCATCAGACAAAGTCAAGTGCCTGCATACAAGCGCACACACCCACACAAACACACACACCCACACCCACCGTAGGTGCCAGAAGAGGAAGTGTCCAATCTTGCGGTTCTTTTGAGCACGCTCTAGCAGGAAGTGAGTGAGGGCACAGTCATAATACGGCTCATAACGCAACACCTGCACCAGCTGTAGCAGGTACTGCGACAGTTCCTCATCACTGATGAAGAAGAGAGGAAACAGGAAAAGAGAAGTTTGAGGCCATTACGTGGCTCTAATTTCTGTTTTTATCATTAGAGATTAACTTTTAAAAACAGGCTGAGTTCCTGGCTGACAGACAGTACTATCAAATGTGATGCATAATAAAAGAAATTTTCCAAAAATATAATAATTTGAAGGTATGACCTTGAAGCCCACTGCATTTGATAAAAATGTGTATGTAGGCAGATGCATGCATTTACCTCATGTCTCGCAGACAGCGCACAGCATACTCTCTGACATACTGGTCGGGGTAGTTAAAGTCCAGCAGCTCCAGAGCATCTCTGGGACTCAGTTTGGGCCAAATCTGAAGCAGTGCCTGGAGCTGAGAGACACATACTCAGAAACTGACGTACTGACATTTAATCAGTTACATATGAGGTGTGGTGAAAAAGTTCTGCAAACAGGTCCAAAAACATCAAAAGACTTCACATGTTTAGAGTCTTCTTGTGCGCCTCCAGACTGTTTTCAGATCACTCCATAAGAGTCCTAATATATACCCTTGAACTTACACCTCTTCAATGCACATCTCTTCCAGTGTGTCAAAACAGTGATCATTCAAGTTAAAGCCCATCTCAGGGAAGTGGCCTAAGTGCAGGGAGCCAAATCTGGCAAGTTGTCCATGTGGTGAGCAAAAAGTGCATGACCAAAAAAAATTCACTCTGGATCACTTCCTCCGAATGGTAAAGCTGAATGAAACTCTGTGTTGACAGTCTCACCCAAACTGAAGCGTGTCGAGAAGAAAAAAAGAAATGCTTTCCAGGCCTTGCTCCTCACCTGCGGCTTGGAATCTGTAGACTCAGCTGAAAACTGTTCGATTATAGAAAAGCAGCTCTCATCACAAATGCTGACCCTCCACACAAAAATCAGGCCAGCTTTAAGAAGTTGATGTTTGGTTTCTCTCCACGTTTGAGGTCTGTGGTGCACAATACAAGTGATCATAAAGGGACTTTCCAGGAAGCAATCTGAAAATAACAGTTACTGCTGGAAACCATCTGGACATGCTTAAGAAGGTGATCCAGAGCAGGAGATCGGCCGAATTTATATCAGGTAAGGATTTTGATTTTTATGGACCTGTTGTCAAACTTTTTGATCACATCTCATATGTATGCAGTTCTTGTGTAGCAGTGTGATTACCCATAACAGATGCAAATTAATCCTGCATTAACAACAACAGTTGTGATCACAATTTTCTTTCCTGTCAAATTTAATGTTGATTTGGGGTGACTTTATTATGACACACTGAAGCACTTCAAACAGCTTACAGGATCACAGGTCACAGCTCTCTCTGCTGGCAGCACACAGCAGTGTCTCCAGAAGTTGCTTTATTACCAAGCATGATTTTATTTGGATTTAGATTTAAGCAGGAGTGGGTTTAAATGCAACATAACTAGCAACATGCACGGTGTCCTTTTAATATTGAACAAAATAACAGTGCCAAGCATTTTCAACATTAAACAGCAACCAATATAATTTGTAGAGCTGAAACTACTATATACTATCACATATTTTATGCCCATAGTAGAAATATGGTACTGATACACAGTCATGTGAAAAAGAGTTTTCGTAGGATTCTGTGCAGTTTTGTGAAAAACTAAGTACACCCCCTACCGCTGCCATAGTAATTGGTGTCCCCGTAGTGTAGCGGTTTACACGTTCGGTCCCTTGTGCGATTGCAGGTGGAGGCACAAGCCCCTCTCAACATGGAGGGTTGTGTCAGGAAGTCCATCTGGTGTAAAACCTCTCCCAAATTACCAATGCGGATTAATCTGCTGTGGTGACCCCTTAGGGAAGCCAGGTACTGCTAATCAAATCCACTTGATCAACTGATCAGCCAGGGCGAATATCTCCAGATAAGCAAAAGTTTTGGCAGTTTGTTGTTTTGAAGCATTTAGGGGTGTTCTAACAAAATGCCAGTTTTCCCAGGAAATTCACCCCAAGGTGCAATGGTCAGAGAAACTGTTAAAAACCTAAGAGCTACATCTCAGAATCTACAGGCCTCAGCATATTATGTTAAATGTTATTATTGACAGTACAATTAGAAAAGGACTGAACAAGTATGGCTTCGCTGGAAACACTGACGGGAGAAAGCCTTTTCTCACTTAAACTGTGCTGCCAAGTTCTTTTATGTTCACAAAGTTGCATCTGAACAAATTTAATTTTATTTACCACAAAGCTTCCGGAACATTGTCCTTTGGATAGACGAGACCAAAGTGGAGATGTTTGGCATGGCACCGCCGCATTTGGCAAAATTCAAACACAGAATATCAGCCATAACATCTCATTACCAGCTGTTCAGCATCGTGGTAATTTGAGCTTGTTTTGCAGCTAAAGGACTTTGGTACCTTGCAGTCATCAAGCAAACATGAACCCCTCTGTATACACAAGTATTCCAGAGTCAAATGTGAGATCATCTGTGCGACAGCTAATGCTTGGCTGAAACTGGGTCATGCTATGCGACAATGATCATAGGCACATTAGCAAATCTACATCAGTGTGGCTGAAAAAGACAAGAATCCAGGTACAGCAATGGCCCAGTCACACCCTAAAGAAATGCTGTGGCAGGACCTTAGGAGAACAGTGCATAAATGCCCGCAAACCTCAATCAACTGCAGCAACGTCGTAAAGAAGAGGGGACCCAAATATGAGAGACTGATAAAGTCATACAGAAAGCAGTTAGTGCAGCTAAAAATGGTTTAATAAGCTACTGAATCATGGGGTGACCTTAGTTTTTCCACAGCACTGCACAGAGTCCTGTGAAAAATTCTCTTTTTCACATGGCTGGCTGTTAACTTATGTACCTTTACAATAATTTTTCACTCCAGACACCAGGCTTTTAACGATAAAGAGCACAAGTGCTGATGTCAACAACATTATCACAGCCACAGTAACACTTGATTGTGTTTTAGCTTGTGACAATGGATATGCTGGCTAACCTGGGCCATGTCGTCGTGCTTGCTCCACTTCACGGAAAGTAGCAGCTTGGGCAGCGACTGCGGGAAATTCTCATGACAGTCATAGCGTAGTTTCCAGATCAAATCCTTCTCGTTTTCACATAGCTGAGAGACTGGGTCACGCTCCATGATTTCCTTCAGCTCTATGTAGAATTTCTTTACACCACGACCCTGAGAGAAATGATTAAGAAGGTAGAATGGTCAGCTGGGTTGAAGATTTTGGAAGTCTAATGATATAAAGGCGAGACAAGGTAGGAGGATTAAGATAAACTGCAAGCCAGGATTCGGAGCATGAAGACGAGTAGTAGCATTGACTGTAAATAACCACATGAGGGCAGGAAAGTATCAAAGTATATATAATTTCTCACCATGTGAGTGGCGAGAATGAATGACAACCAAGGACTATCACTGGATTGTCTGTTAAATAAACTTGCATACAATCTAGTTCAGCATGGACACGAATTATTTAAGGAGCTGAAAATGTAAACCGAATCCTGATATACAAGCTTTCTTTGTATCAAAAAAACGACAGCCGAGCTGCACTGAGCTGTACACTAGTGCATAACGTGATGTACTGTAAAAATGAAACCAACTTTAAGTCAGCAGTAATCTGTAGTTTCACACACACACGCACACACATACACCTCATATTTAAAAGGGCAGTGTTCAGGCATGCCCTCTAAGTAACACCGGATTACATAACTGAGTGTAACACACCCATGAGTGGGTTTTCAGTTGAGGGGTGGTAAGAGGAAGACATACAAATAATCTGATTAGGGTCCCTGGTTTTGTAGTTCTGAAGAGGATTTGAATATTTTTGCAGCTACACCCTGATAAAATAACAACAATGGGTTTCCAAGGAAACTGGCAATGGGTGCCTGCTGAGGTTATATTTGTGTTGCATTGTGCGTGAGAAGGAGAGAGATAGGCATGCCACGTCATTTCTCACTATTTGTTACAAGCCAACATGTAGCAGTATTTCCATTTCATTTTCAGCTGTTCTGTACTTGTACGTTTTCAATCATCCAAGCATGCTCTCGCACAATGATCTGCTTGTGCACATTAACTCACAATGGGAGCGCGGTCACTCGCACTGACAATCTCTGCAGCTTTTTCCAGTATCTGCAAAAAAAAAAACAAACATATGAGTGAACACGCATTGATACATCACTACCAGAGTGCATTAAGCAGGCCGAGCACGTCCTGATCCTCTCATGCTAACAGGGACCACTTCATCCTAATCACTAGGTACCATTTTGAAGAGCACTAAGCCACAGTGGCTGACAAATTCAACCGCAGTTAAAAAGGGCCACATTCAGTCACATATGAAAAGTCTGTTTTTGGTAAAAACACAGCAGTAATTCGTTAAGTGCTTATCCATACAGTTCAAATCCAAATTAATTGGCATGCTTAAAAAGGCACACGTGTCTCTTGTTATTAGTTTGACTGTGTACAATGACTGACTGCTGCGTGACCTTGTCAAAAGGAGGGAAGATGATGGGGTGTGAAGAGTACTCTGGGAAGTGAATGTGCAGTGCTGTAGCGTTCTCTGTGTACGGGTTGGTCTGAATGGTTCCTATGGGGTTCAGCATCTCTTCAAGTTCATCTGAATAAGAGACACACACAGATACACAGCTGACATCAATTTACTCTTTATTAATTATTAAATGCACAGTAAGTGTTAGCATGATTGTGTATACCAGGAAAGGAAGACCAGCAGTGCAGGATGATGTCTCCAGTCTTCAGCTGCCCTTTGTAGTCAAACACCATCGTGTTGACCCACGCAATGGGGTAGTGCTGGATCACACAATTAATTACCCGTCAGCACAACAAAAAAAAAAAAAAAATATGCACATGTTTAGAAATGTGCATAATTGGAAGCTTTTATGTCTTTTAAGACTGTTTGACAGTGTATGCCCAACTTACAACTTTTCCTGCCTTGCGGATGGTCTGATACTTGTTTATGTGAGCGTTTTTAGTGGACTTCTGCTTCTTGACCTTGTCCATCACGGCATAGATGGCAAAACACAGGCGTGTCATACGCGGCAGATCAGAGACAGAGATGTCAAACTCCATCGTGTTGTCTTTCCACGTGTGGTCTGAGCGTCCGCTACTCTCACTGCTAACCGCCGGCTTGCACAGCAGCTCTGTGCCGTGAAAGAGCCCTGCCCTCACCTGGACCTGTGTGTCACAAGAAGGGTTGAATATGACAGTGGTCAGCCATAGATGTTTGAGAAATCTGATATTGATCTATACCTCATCATTAATGTATATTCAACTGATGTAAAACATTTTTACTGATAATGTGTGAAACTGTGAGGGAGATATAACACAACTGTAGGGTTTGTGCTGCAGTGACAGCCTAACAGAAATGTAAAAAAATATTGATTTAGAGATGTGAAGAAAAGAGTTTACCTTGGCTGTTTCCTCTGCGTTCACCTTGATGCCTTTCACAAGAACTATCTTAAAAGGGCTAGACACGTCCCACACACATGTCTGTACTTGCTGCAGAGGAAAAGTGAGAGGAGGATAACTTCCTATGAGTGAGCAGTATTGGTATGATGTACTGTGAGAATATGTACTCTTGAATGCTGCTTTATTTTCTTCTTTTAGACCTTCACCAGTTCCCTACACATGCACAAAAAGGTCACTCTGATGTCAAGCCAAGTGGATTTGTGATGATCAGCAGGAAGCAGAACAAACAGGGTCACATGGTGCCTAGGAACTATGACTAAATAGCACACTTCCTGCTGTTTGCTGCCCCTGTCTTTGCTTCACTGTGATTATTCTGCAACGTAAGTGCGATCCTTTATCAGATAAGGGACCATATTTTTATCCGACTCCATTATTGCAGGCAGAAACAATACCTTCACATCAGGCACACTATTGTCAAAAACACCCTGTACATCTGGTTTCTTCATTAATTATCAGACAGACTTTATAACAGCACAGTATCCAATAATCGCTTCCTTACATGAAAATAAAGTCTCACTTCCTGCCACATATAGCTGCAATTCTAAAGCAACCATATTACTGTCTGGCCACCAAATTACTGTCTGGCCACCATCGGCTTTTGTCCACTTCCTCCACCTATCAGGAACATTCATGTTTACGTCACTTTTAAAACACATGAGATTAATATGACAAAACAAAACGCACAAAAACATGCAAAAGTCAACAAATCCCAGAAAAGCCACTTTGAAATGTACAGTGGCTTGCAAAAGTACAAACCTGTAACTTAAATGGATTTTTAAAAAAATTATGTAAAAATCATACATAAAATAGTCCAAATTGTTGAAGTGAAATGAACCCCCC
>VUQH01037118.1:32005-42393 GCA_015106775.1 Etroplus canarensis | reverse complement strand
AGCTGGGTTACTACTGGCAATGAAGAAGGTCAAAAGGTTTAACATTAAGCCTGATGTTACCACTGGAGGTAGCTAACAATCTGGTGAGGACACTGGTGAAGAACCGGGTCTTAAGTATTGCGGGAGTTGATGGAGATTGGATGTAAGTGTGTCCACCACAGGTGGAGATGACGAGACCCCCAGGAAGAACCACTCCAGGAATGAAGCAGGAGACCACAGGGGAGGGGCAGCAATCCAGGCTGTGACAGGGGTACCGAGTTGTGTTTTAAATTGTTTGGCAATTAGACTCTGATCAAGCAACATAGCAGAGAGGAGTCCGACAATGGCACGGACACAGGACCCCTTGGCATTCCAACACTAAATGGTGGACGTAGAGATGGAGCAGGTGGCGAGCTGGATGAAGATCTCTGAATGATCACGGAGATGGGGAGGAAGCGGGTTACACAAATGAGTCTGCAAGGCAGAGTGACAGATGAGTACTGAGATTTAACAGACACAGAAATAAATCTGATTGGATGGAAGAAGGTGAGCAAGAAAATGACTGGGTCAGAGTTTGGCAGCGGGGGAAGGGTTAGGGTTAGGGTTAGGGTGATAGTGAGATGCAGGCATCTGACAAAAGTGCATTATGTGAAACCCCATGATGAGAATGTGTTGATAGATGATAAGAGGCTGTGGGCTGTGTCCTCACTGTCGCAGAACAGTGGTGGCAGCCATCGACTCTTAACCATGGACCCAAACCACTGGTGCTTCAGAAAATTACATGTGTACCCATAATTTTAAAATATGATGAGAAGGGACATCAGTTTTTAATGAGTTAGGAGTGAGAAGGCTTGTAGGTTTGTGGCAGCTTAATCATGAGAAGTCACACTACATTTGTACAGCAAAATGCACTAGGACTTGCAATTTCTCATTTTTTAAAAATGTATTTACTGCAGTAATAATGACAGTAAGGGTAAACAGTAAAAATCTCAAATTCTTAAATCATACATATAATGTAATACTGATCATTTAGCAATATTTGGGTCATTACACAAAAAATGTAATGTATTAATCATTACTTAAAAAAACAATACATTACTCTACTGAATTAACAGTATACACCTTAGACTAGAAGTCCAAACACTGACATAAATGAGCATCCTATCCTCCCTGTGCACAAACTGTGGTCAGCTGATTGCAGTGCAAGAGCTCAAGAATGCAGGAAAAAGAGGCAGTGATGTTTGTTTTTTCTATCCATAATGAAGAACCCTTGCAATGCAAGTAGCAACATAACTGTAACTATAATGTAATTAGTGAAATTAGTGAAGCAATGCATTACATTATTGCACTAAAGAAAAACGTAATAGGTATACAGCAACAGGTCACTTTGCTATATGTTGTGGTTGAAACTGTATTTCACACAGTGAGGTGTTTTATTTATCTATTTACTTTTGGAGTTGATCCTGATCTGGAGCCAGGAGATTTTTGAAGGGATTATGCATCACATCTCAACAAAGATGGCTGTGCTCAGGACGTGCAGCGAATTGTCTTCCAACAGGAAGGTTGGCAGTTTGATCCCTGGCTTCTCCAGTCCACATGCCATTGGGCAAGACACTGAACCCCAAATTGCTCTTGATGCATCCATCGGAGTGTGAATGTGCGCATGATAGTTAAATGCACTTAAAGATATAGAACAAAGTGCTGTATGAATATGTGTGTTAATGGGTGAATGAGGTTTGTAGTAAAAAGTGCTTTGAGAGCTCGGATAGAGTAGAAAAGCACTATTTAAGTACCAGTCCACTTACCATAATAAACTTTTCCAGCGATCACTTGACCTTCTCAAGAAAATTTTCCAAACTGATCCAGAAGTAGGTATTATTCTAGATCCTGGAATTCAGATTATACACAACTGAGGTGTGTACACATATGAAGCTATGGGAAAGTAACTAATGGGATAGAACTCTGACATCAATGTCAGCATATTTCTGAGCCAGTGCATATTCAATCTAATGGACATGGCAAGACAGGTTCTTAAGATTACCAGCTTTTTCGTTTCCTTGAATAATTCTTGAGCTAATGTTGATGTTACAAAGGTTCCAAGTTCTATGGGCATGTTTTTCTAGTAAAAGAATTCAAATATATCAAAAATGTTGACATAATTTTTTTACCTCAGAAAAACATAGAAATTTAAAGACTGTACAGCCTTGGTGGAGGTATGCAGTCTCAGACTAGTCTAGTTTTTCGAATGAAATAGTAGTTTAACAAAGTAATAGCATTTTTAACTAAAAAAAAATAAAAGAAACACATATTCACTTCAGCTTATACGGGCAGGCACAGCATGTATTATTTTGCATATTTTGCTGAGCCTACCTTACCCTATCAATCGTTCAGGAGACCTTTTAATACTGCTAGTGCCCTGTGGCATTGGCTACTGCTAGTGCCCTGTGGCATTGGCTTCTCTCCAGCTGGGAGCAGCAAGTATTTACTGGCTGTGGTATCAGTGGGAGATTTGTGGTGGCCTGCCTCACCCCTAATTCTGAGATTCTTGCCAAAGCTGTGACAAGTGCCTCTTTGACTTTGGCCATCAGATAAAGACTTGGGTCTAGTGTGAAAATCCTAAAAACAGTAAAGTAAAATCATATTCACAATACTACAGGTTATAAGGAGTTTAATTTTTTTGTTAAACATAAAATACTTAACATAAAATATATTTCACCACAACATTCAAATCTTTCTATTGTGCTTTGGATTCAAAGACATATTCCTTAAATTGGGTATCATAATTCATGGCACAGGTGGTAATGCATTGCAAGCATGATGCCAAAGGAGCCCCACAGATCTGATGAAGAATTATAGAATGATAAATAATGCCAGATACATTTAAGGGTCCGAATTTTTGAACTAATTGGGAAAGTTATTGCATGTTTGCATTAGTTTGTTTCCTCCCAATAGGACAAAAACAAAAACATTTCTCCCGAGAGATTACTGCTGAATCAGGATACCCATGAAAGGAGTAAATCCACATCTGAGGCAAGGGAGTGTTGCAAGGAAACCTATGGTGGAAAAATATTTTGAATCTAATGTCACACTGGTTTGTACATGGAGCAAGAAGCTGATAATTTCAATTCAAAAATACAATAAAACGAATATGTGGGCCAGCATTTAAACAGATTTAATTGGTGTTTTGGCAGTGAAAACTTCTTTTTTTGTCAGCCTGAATCATGTAGTTTTCCTTTATTTCCATAACAGAATTTATTGGCCTGTAACTCTGTGTGAACTAGAAAGTTGGACATGGAGTGGTAATGTCCCAGTACTTTGACAAGCTTTGGTCTGATTAGTCTGGCTTATCAAATTATCATGTCCTTCTGAAGTTTCCTTAGTGACCCCAAAAATGTCAGAGCCTTACACAAAGTACAAGACTAACATTTCTGTATGTTCTAGTATTCTTTTATGCAGTATGATAGTGGCTCAGTTATACAACCTCTAATCAGAAGACAGTAGTTTCGGTTCTGTCTAGGACCTTTTTTCCACTTTAATTTAGTTTTGTTTTTGACTTTACCTTTTCTTTTGTTCTTTGGTGTCAGGACAACCATATTTGGGGTTGAAATAGAGCTTTTCAGAACATTAAACACATTTTAAAAGGCAAACCTCTCTGACATTTCTCTTTGTTACCTTTGTTACACATTCTTGGTTCTTGGTTTCCAAAGTTAAGTGTCCTGTGCCAGTAATATAAGCAGAGCACTTTTCCGTACTGTCTTATGGCTATACTTTCAGATTTATAGAGACTCCTTTTAGCTCTCTGTAAATTAAAACAAACAAAAAATAAAAGAAAACAAAGGAAAGTTCTCACCAGTGTGTCCTGATCAATTATGTGATGACTTGCGGTTAAGAATGGGTTGCACAATGCCCAATATACTGGACAGTTTTAACTGCAAATGCTGATAAACAGTTCATCATATCTATCACGTACAATTTAAAGTATGCAATTTAAATGGCAGACTTTCTTATGGCGCCAGTTTTTTTGTTGTTTTTAAATGGCATTCCAATACAAAATTCCAGAAAGTAGAGTTCATCATTTGTGATAGATAAAGGGTTTGCCTTTTCTTTAGATTAGTTTAACATAGTTTGGTTGTAAGATTAATCCTCAAAGTACACTATAACAGACAATTTTGTAGCAGAAATAGTTGAATAGTTGTAAGGCTTTTCTTCCTCAGACTTGGCATGTAATTAACCTTCAATCATCATTTCACTAATCAGTGTCAACCATTAATCTTTAAATGGAATGTGATACCACAAGGGCCTCCTTGTGTGAATGACACCTATTTTCTTCAGAGGTTTAAAAAAAATGTGCTAAGGTGTTAATATTTGACAGCATGTGCTCACAAAGTTTTTACATCAGACTACTTCAACTCATGGATGAGAACAGTGAAAGCAAATACTGTGCAGTATATACTGACATTAGACTCATGCCCTTTGCAGAGTCAGGGTGACATGCATGATTGGAACAGCCAAACCAAATGCAATGATTTGCTACAAAATTTCATATTCTTTGTGATATACCAAATGTATTTTGCAGCATATGTCTCTAGGAATCGGGATTGTCCTTCTCCATTTATTTCTGTTTAACTACATTGATACTGTGAACAATAATAATAATGTACCATTTGGCTGCTCCCTTGTATTCTCCACGAAGGGGTCGCCAAGGTAAATTAATCCCCATTAGTAATTTGGCAGAGGTTTTAAGCAAGATGCCCTTCCTGACACAACCCTTCATGGTGAGAGGGGCTTGTGTCCCCACTTGGAATTGAACCAGGGACCTCTTACTTGTAAGGCAAATGCTCAAACCACTACACTACAAAGGACTATAATAATAATAATAATAATAATAAATGCTTTATTTAGCCCATATTTGGGGAAATCTTTTAGCTGCAGCATTTAAATAATAGAAGATACAAATAACTTATGCTATATTGTTGAAAAAAAAACCTTTGGGAAATTATATCAATAATAAATGTAACATTTGACTGAAAACACAAGTTAAGTAATTGCCACATCTTCTCTTTAACTTCATTTCCACCTACATGTTCATTAGATTTTCCCTTTTGTACCAAATTTTCTCTTCATCAGTGGTTTCCTTTAAAGTCTGTTCTTCTCAATTTTCAGTGTTCAATGTGGTTGACTTTTTTAAAGAAAATCTAAAAAACAATTTTAAAAAATCAGTAGCTTTACCTATCTTTGCTTTGCAATCTTTCATCAATAGTCTTCATCTAGTATGCTATAGTATATTCTCTGACATAAGCTGAAAATTATTGTAAGAGTTTACCTTAAAGTATAAAATGGCCAGAGATAGCTGTTGTTCAGAATTGGCACTTTATAACAAAAACTGTATTGAACACAATCAGATACATAGCTGACTGTGGTCACTGTATTTTTAATTCCACTCCCAGTAAACACAGTAACTACCATATGCTGAAGGAAGCTCTAGAAATCACACTTATTCCAGTGTTGGTTATGTTATACAAATGTTTCTATAAATTCCCCTGTGGGAATAGTAAAGTATTCTGACTCTGATTTTAAATAACTAGGGGTGGGGGCTGATCATTGTTTTACATAATACAGAATTAAGCAGTGATACCATAAGCCTCACTAGTACTACGAGGCAAAAGTGTAAAGTCCATTATCACAATCTGAGTAGAAAGGAATTTATAACAGTGGAATATCAGAAGTATTAAAATGGAGTCAGTTTGAAGCCCACTGTATTTTTAGACAAGTTGTGCTAAGTGTGGTTTAGTTCTAGCTTTCTCGAAATACTAGAAAGAATAACAGAATCCTTTTTGACATTTGAACCCTCCTTGAAAAAACTGAAGTAGCCATTTGGTTGTTGCTCACTAAAACTGCTAATAATGATTTCAATGCACTCCCCAAACTCCATTCATTGCAGACACACAAACACCAAACACACACCACAAAAGAACTGGCCAGATGCCATGACCCATACACTGAGAAATAACCATAACCCTGGAACAAATAAAGCCACCCAGTACAGAGCAAGCATTTCCCCACATAATAATTGCCTCAGAAATAGCATGGAAATAATGAGATTCAGCTGAGACAATGCAGTGGCCAGTCAGAATGCCGTGTATGTGTGAATGCAACAGTTTGCTTCCTTAGCTGTGCAGCTGCGGATGTGCATGTGCAGCTGCATATATTTGCACAAACATTTATGTATTTGACATTTGCCTCTGCAGGGTAGGCAGGTTGAAGAGGTTAAATGATTTTATTTGCAACTGCACATTCACTCTGTTAATCTCCATGCTGCAGTGAAATTGCCATTGTATCATGCTATCTATCTTGTAACCTGAAAAAAGCTAGGACAAACCATTGATTTGAAACCAGATTTTATCCTGTTGCTTTTCAGAGCATTATCGTACAATTTGTTCGTTTGAACCTGCTTTTTGTTATTCCTTTCTCCATTATTCATTTTGTTCTTTTATATAATAAAATGAAAACACCAAGTTAGATTCTCACCATGAGTAAAGTATAACCCAATGAGCTGTATTATTATTGTATTTATTTATTTCAGCCATTATCATGTCACTGACTTCTATAAAGTTTTTTAAGGGAGCAGTGAGCTGAAGTGAAATGAGTATCTGCCTTAAGTGAGAATGTCAGATTTCAAGTCTAAAGGTCAGCAACCATCATTTTTTTCTGTGAAGATCAATACCATCATCACAATCAGAATACTTTATTAATCCCAATGAGTAAATTGCATACCAAGAACCAAAATTATTAGAATTTTGGTAAAGTTACAAACATAAGAACTGGTAAGTTTCAAATGGTAAATGGTGTGTACTTATATAACAACCTTTACTCTTCTCTTGTTTCTACAAAGCACTTCATGATGATGTTATTAGTTGTTCACACATGTACACTAACCCACCAGTGGTGTTGGAGCTACCATGTAATGCACTTTAGGTTACGTGCCCATGGAAAGCCAACATTACCTCCTGGTAGAGCTGTGGGCAACGGGTGATGGAAATAATGTTACAATAAAGTCTGACATCTGACCTCCTAGTAGATAGGAAAGTTAACAGACAAGAGAATATTTGTCAGTACCAAGCACCAAATTGAGCATATATTTAGTAAAAATGTAATTCTGTCAGCCAATAAGAGTAATGATGAAAGTATCACCTCTGGGAACCCCAAATTCTAAAACATGAATCCCTCTACATGATTAAAGAAAAGTTCTTGGTCTCAGTAGTGTAAATTCTACAATTTTGTGTTTGAACCATTTCCAGCAAATGTTGACAGATGCAGCTCTGTTTGACTGCATTTCTGACAGACTTTGGATCGCAGTGGGTTGCCTGTGCTGAAATGTGTATTGTTGTAAATCAAACAAGACAGAACTGTGGATTTTGTTTTTCATTTGATTCATTGAGATTAATAAGCCATACACCATGTGGTGCAGTGCTAAACTCAGATAGCAGCTGGTAGAATTCTAGCAAGGTCAGAGAAAAATACTCAAGGACTTGAAATCATTTCCCAGATGAAGATGCCAGTAAGATGATAAACTAACATAATTAAGGAACTTTTAGTGGCACATTGCATTAATTGACAATGTTCACTTCAATTTTATTTTATTTATATAACGACAAGTCACAACAAAAGTCTCATATCTATCTATCTATCTATCTATCTATCTATCTATCTATCTATCTATCTATCTATCTATCTATCTATCTATCTATCTATCTATCTATCTATCTGTCTATCTGTCTGCAAAATACCCATAATAGCACCCTTAGGGATACAGTATATTGCAAACACTGCAGAATATGGTACATCACTCTGTGTCTGGACACCCAAATGCCCAAGTCAAAGACTCATTCTCTAATTTTATTCCTTGGCACTGGTGCCCAATGCAGCAATCAAAGAGAAAAACTGTGGCACATCTTTGTGGTCGCCAAGCCACCATATTTCCTCTTAGAACATGCCAATTTTATATTTGTTTGAAGCAAGAACTAGTTTAAAAAACAGAGAATTGTTTTATGTTTATTGAGGTTAGGAAAAATAGAGAATGGGAGAGAAAATAAGCAATCTAAAGGAATTTATTTAGGTCTTCTTTAGTTGTTTATGTTTTAAGAGATTCATACTGTGTATTTCACTTGACCCTTCGAGATAATCACACAAATGTATACACTTAAAATATATTGGAATGGACAAAAAATAAATGTCTTAGCTTTAAGAATGAATACTGCTACAGTGCATTTGGATTAATACACTTTCACAGTGTACAAGGCCATTGTATGCAGTTCTGCCTCTCTAAGTGAAAAATAGCTATGCCATCCCTCTATTCGCAACATGTCATACCAGCAATAACACACAAAAGATACCAGTAGTATCCATATTAAGGGTTTCAAATTCTTTACTGCAGAGTCACAACAGCACAGCTATTTTTTTGAATAATCAAAATGTAGTAAATATTAAGTAACTGCTACCAGTGAAACCTGTGCACCACTTTGACTGCACCCTGTAGTTTAATTCTCTGTCCCATATCATGTTTTATGCATATTTTTTACCCATCGATTACAGTTTTCTTGTTGCATTGTACTGTGGAAGTATATTTTTAATAAGTTTTGCCCTTAAGAAACTGGGCTCTCCTGAAACAACCTAACTTATGCAAAAAGCGCTGGGAAAGACTGATTCCATTGGATTATCAAAGCAAAAACTTGAGTATGACTAGTTGTTTAGTCCCGGTATATACTGTAGAAGTCTTTTTAAAGCAGTCAACTCCACACAATGTTCTTTGCCTTCAAAAGTCTCTGGTGTCATTCTGTGTCAGGGCTTTTTCCAGTGCTATTCATCCTTGGGGAATATTTCAACCATTTTCTCATTGATAGATGCAATCACATTCAGTTCCCCAAATATGTCCCTTTGCTACTGGATTTAAGAAAAAAACACACTTCCACAGCCTCAATA
The DNA here is from genome assembly GCA_015106775.1 of Etroplus canarensis. Lineage (NCBI taxonomy): Eukaryota > Metazoa > Chordata > Actinopteri > Cichliformes > Cichlidae > Etroplus > Etroplus canarensis. Next base: position 33,435 of record VUQH01037118.1, on the reverse strand, counting down.
GTGCAGTCCAATAGTCTCTTAAAGAAAAACACTTTGTGAATCTGTTGTTGTCTACCTTATTGTGTCCTTTGTACTTGAACATATTTTTTTCTTTTTTTGTGGTCACAGTGCACTTTTTCAGGAACTCGGGCATCTGCCTTCAACTCTTCTGTTAGACTTGTTTTTATTTGGGGTTTTTTTTTTGTTTTTATTTCGATCACACTCTATCAGACTTGTTGTCAAAGTGACTGTCCAACAGGAATCATTTTGTAACATTCAGCCTACCACTGCACTAGGCACTGTCTGTTCTGTAGAGTTTTACCAGTAATATTTATCTTACTTAAAATACCATACCATGCCATGATGGAGCACATGGATGGTTATGTTTTGATCTTAGCTGTAATGACTCCGGCTTCACATCTAGTTTGAGCTTCACAAGCAGCACTTAGACTTTCATCTTCTGTCACCGATCGCAGTGCATTTTATACAGCTTCTAACTGGTGTTGAATGGGTTTGAGCACATCTACCTGACTTTCACATCCCATGCTTGTGTGCTGTTTTAACTGATCCTAGGTAGAAGCAGAGGAAAAACTGATAATCTTCCAGCATTTTTATAAAAAGTCACCTGTTTGCAGATAACCTGAGATTGCGACATTAACTAACAATTTAAGAGAACAGGCACTGCAAGCCACATAAAATGACCTTGGATTTACAGTATGAAAATCTTGTGCTTACCTCTTATTTGATCTATTCTTTCATTCTTGATTTTTCATGTCCATGTCCTTATTTTTTTAATAAGAATGCCAATCATGCCAACATTTGTGCAATCAGTAATTTCTGTGAATTCCAGGAAATGCTCTCTGATCTCTGCACTTCTTCCCTGTGTTGTAACATAACGTACAATCACAGTCATCTGCTATGTTCTACTCACAGTGGGAGCACAGTCTAAAAATATGAGAGCAGCATTTAGCTGACCTCAGCATTTTGGGAATTTCCTGCTGAATCTGGGATGCTTGGATTGCTGTGATTTAATTTTGAGTGTCCTTGCCTAAATAGTGAATGTGTGTTGCTTCTGAAGTCACTCCCCGAATGTGTCCAGTCATAAAGCTGTGAGATCTCTTCACTAGTTTAAGCAAACTGCCATTGTTGTCCAAACAATATGCGCTTCCATGAAGTGTAAGGTTTTGTATATTCATAATCTCATAAGACTAATCACAGCTATGACTCGTTCTCAATGCATTGTCTTGCCAGCCTGTTCCCACTGATATATTTTTTATCTGAGTCTTATGTTGAACCCTTTCCATTTATGAAACATTCGTAAATGTACAGAGGATTTTTCATGGGCATTAAATATCCTTAATATATATATATATATATATATATATATATATATATATATATATATATATATATATATATATATGTATTTTTTTAATAGTTTTTGACTTTTC
>VUQH01037118.1:21624-31985 GCA_015106775.1 Etroplus canarensis | reverse complement strand
ATATATATATATATATATATATATATATATATATATATATATATATATATATATATTTTTTTTTTTTCTTTTTTTTCTGTCTTTCAATCTCCTTTGATGGGACTTTCTCCGAATTTCACAAAGTTCACAACAAATTCCTACACAAGGTTACAACAAGCAAAACGAACTTGCTAACTGAGTCATAGTAATGGCTTTTCCATTCTTTCCCGAGTTGTTAATGTCCAATATAAAGGACACAGAAAACATTTTCTCTGTTCACTGTCCCTGAGAAAATCCTTTTCTTTACTCTATATTTTCCTCTCTCATTCAAAATGTCTCATGGTCCTTGGGATATTGTTGGGTATTTGATTGGGTAAAACATCCTGACCATGTACAGTTTTGTGTAGCAGTTTCTGTGCTCTGATAATGCTGCAAAATGTGTTGTTTCTTGTTGCATGTTGGTACCTGAGAAATCTCCTAGCGTAGCCTGCAAACTTGATGATATATCTTAACACTTCCTCTTGTGGAACACATGGTGATGCAACAACAGTTGTACTCGCAGTCTCATAGTTTGGTGGTATAACTGAATGTAGATCATTCACACTCTGTTGCAAACCAAGTTCAGTATAACCTCTGGACTGCCTGATCCTTTAATAGTCTGCACTTTTTACATACGCAGTCAAAAAATTCATTTCATTTAGACAGGCTGTATTATTTCTCATTGTTCATGAGAGCTCAGAGTGGGGGTCGGGAGGCAGTTGTAAGTGCCATGTTTCTTTTCAATTTCAATTTTTTTCTCAGTTTTTTCTCACCTTTGTCAAAATGTCGCCCCAGGCAATTTCATTGCTTATATGGACAGGAAAGGATGGAAGCTGACCGTGAAATATAAGAGGAATTAAAAAGCAAGCTGTCTTTTATTTTCTTAGTATGTAGATGTTCTGCTAAGAAAGCAGATTATCTTTAAGAGAAATTGATTTTTCTTGCCCCAGTGGAGCTCTAATGTTCAGCGGATGACAAACAATTTTAGCTTGCTAAAGAAAGTTTGTCATCTTCAAAAGAAATTTTCTAGAGGGGAAGAAAAAGCTTTGATTTGCTATGATACCAACAAGTTAAAAATTTAAATTCCTTTTATTATGTCTAAAAAACGGTGACATTTATACATAAGTGGATTCAGATCTATCATTTGACAATAATGCTGTGCGAAAAGCCTGGCCCCCCCCCCCTTTCTTTTTTGCTTCCAAGGAGCCAGACTTTCTTATAATTTTTAAAGCGGTCTTGAGCAATAGCTCTCCAAACTTTCTGAACGTCTTTCAAAGTTTTTCATTGGATATTGGCTGCTTTTTCACTCATTTTCAGTCCAGTTCTTGTACCCAACCATTTTTAGATGAATGTCTTTTGTTTGTTCAGCCACTTAACACTGACCTATGAATCATTCAAGCATAAAATTGCACCTAACACAAAGGATGAACCAGTGTTGTTTCTGTATATAATAGACAATAGACAAAGAACCAATTTTAAATTGTGTCTTTAGGCACTTTGCTACTAGTGGCCTGTCACAAAAACACATTATTTATTCTCGTTTCTTTTTTGAATCTATGAAAAATGCCAAACATAACACAGTTTGACATTGAAAGGCATGAAAATGTATATTTGAAACAACAAGGTGATTCTGAAAGAGCTATTAGCTGAAAACTTGGCATATTTCAGGATGGTGTGCAGTGTGTCCTTAAAAAATGATGAAACTGAACAAATGGAGGGCAAAATAAGAAGTGGTAGGCCTAAAAACTATCTACAGCAGATGAGCAGTATCTGAAAGTCATGTCCTTAAGAAAAACAGAAGAATCCATCAAAGACCTGACACAGGACCTGGGAGATGCACCTGGTCCTTCTGTTGATCCATCTACTGTAGTGGAATGGTGGCTGTCAATAAGCCTTTCTTAAGGAAGGAAAATAGGGAGAAAATGCTAAAATAAGTCAAATTACAGAATAACTGGACTGTAGATCAGTGGCAGTAGGTCTAATGAAGTGACCTCAAAATTGCTGAAAAAGTGTGGGATGATCTAGAATATTACAAAAGGCAGCCAACATCCAAAGAAGAGCTTTGGAGTGTCCTTCAAAAAGCCTAGAGAACTATCCCTGAAGCCTACTTAAAGAAAGCTAGCCTAAGAGTGTTCAATCTATCTAGAAGAGAAAGGGTGGTCACACTAAATATTGCCTATATTCTCATTAGAATTGTACAAACTCTGTTTTTGTCTAATGTACAGCACTTCCATTTATATTAACACATATTTCGATAAATTGTTGCACCTATTTCCCCTTTACCTTCAAAATAAAAAGAAATGAGGGGAGGCTTGAGACTTCTGCATGGTACTGTAGACCTGACAGGAAGATTAGATCAGTAAATGAATATTAAATTAATAGGTCAAGTGAATTTGAGTTACACAGAACAGAACATGCAGACTAAAATGGGTCTGGGCAAATAGTCTTGCAGAGTAAGTAAAATTCACATATATTCTCCTAGATTGTGATTGCTTTTTTCCAATGGCGTTTGCTTGAGGCAGCAGTGACACCTATTTCTAGTGATATAATAAAATCATTATTTTAATATCTTTTGCTAACCAGTTTTACATTTGTATTAAATATGACATTGTCTTTATTTAAAATATGCAGATCATATACATCTGCTTATTATTAGTATTTTTTCATGACTCATGTCTTTTAGTGACACTGTTAAATTCATGAATAGCATTAAGATTGCGGGCAGTGGAAAAATCATCCAGATGCACTGAGCTTCTTTGAATGTTTTTATGTTTGGACATCAACACAATCCAGTAACACAACCACTTACATCTTAATGAGACGCTTTTGTAAAATGTAAACTGTAAAGGCAGTCATGTACTGTTTTTATCAGAAACAGGAATGGACTGGCTTAACATTTCATATCATATTCTATCAAACATTTTTAAAGCGCTATTGATGATTGATGATTTTTCCATACTTCTCTTAACTAAGCTTCAGCACATAAAATGCCTTTGTAATGTGCGATCGAATGCTTTAGACCGTTAAAGACCTCAACTTAATGTCTGTTCATTTAAAGGCAGTCTAGAGCTGAAGAGAAAATGAGATTAGACCTTTTGCAGCATGCAATCACTCAACGGATCGACATGGATTTGGCTGTCAACTATTTACTAAAGTCATGGTGGCAGCTATAAAGAGATTGAAATCTCTCTCTGCCCTTTGGAATAGTGTGGTGTTAGTGAGGAGTGTGTGGAGTGTGGGGTGGGGGTAAACCCAAAAACACTTGAAATGGTGATTACCAGTGTACACTACTCCCAATACCACTCCCTCACCCTCATTTACTGTCTGAAAAACAAAAGGATAAAATTTGATCCAGGTCTAGATAGGTTTGTGTGTGACTGTGAATTTGTGTGTCCATGTATCCACATTTGTAGAGATTTTTATATGTGTCTGTATTGCACAGAGACCGAGGGGTGGCAACATCATTTACAAGGGGCTCTTGTGTCCGGAAGCCATTGTCCCTATGCCAAGATGACAGGCGAGTAGCCCTGGCAATGGATGGTGCCCTGCAGATGAAAAAAAAAATAAAAAATAAAGAAAAACAGAGCCATTGTTTCAGAGGCAATGAGCAGAATATCTGCAGGGGTCTGAGGCCAAACCACTGCTTGTAATAGCTTGTCTATAGGGAAACACATTTGTCATATTTGTCTTGTTGGCAAAATGAAAACCCAAATGGCTCTTTTTACAAGATAAAAGGGTGTCTACAGTGGTCAACCGCTAAATGTATAGCCGCTATTAAGTTGTTAATTCATAAAATATGAGTTTCTTACAGTTTGGAGATTTTTTTATAAGTAAGAGTTTAGATAAAAACCTAGATGAACATCGCACCCCGTTTTTTAAAATGTATTTTTATTCATTAACAATGGACGTCCCACTTGTATTCACTTTTCTGAAGCATGTCAAACAACTAAGATATATATTTGTATATGAGCAATGTAACTATGTTTTGTTTTCGACATGGTAGAATCAAGGGTAAACCTCTGTAAACCTGCATTTTGTTCTACCATTAAAATTTAAGAAAAAAAATAAACAATCACCATAAGCAGAACAAGCAAAGGACTGCCTGTTTACCACTTTCCTGTCCTTGTCAGTCACTGCCTGGAACATGGCACAACACATGAAAAAAAAAAAAAACATTCACTACTGCTCACACAGTTTTGTGGGTAATCAAGCACTAGTGTCTCAAAAGATAGAGGTGAGGACAACAGCGCTGGTGTATAAATATACAAAAACGTTACAGTGCTCCAGAAGATTAATGCAAGAAGACACCAGTACAAATCAAAGCAAGCCAGAAGACCTTTCTTGCAGCTGAAGAACACCTAGATCCAGACTGTAGTCAACACACACAAAAATCATGAGGTTTAACTCCAGTGTAAGGGCAGGCTAGCTATCAAGATCACCTTCAGAAAGGTGAAGACCTTCATGAAAAAATACATGAGATAAATCCTCTGTATTGGTTGGCCAGACAAGATCAGCAGCACCTATCTCTAGCAGGAGACTCACCAGCTACCTGCTGAATGAGAAAAAAAGAGCTGCAGTGAGGACACATTGGGATTACACTGCAAAAGCCAGTACTGAGCATCAAGGAAAATGGAGGAGATGCTGAACTAGAAACATCTGGAGCATAGATCTGCAGGGAGACACCAAAAAGGTAATACCTGAAAACTACTGGAGAGGTCACTGTCCTCTGTCCAAGGAGGGATAATGAGTCTACGTAAAAATAAGATGTGAAGTGCTTTTATTCTCAAAATGAACTCAAAAAAGTCTAATACATTTATCTTCTCCTATCCAGTTCTTCTAAATTTATCTGAAGTACAACATATATTTTGAGTACATTTAAAAAGTGTCTGACTCCTAGCAATAATGCTAAAAGATATGTGAATTTATGTGGAAATCCTGTCAAAAATGAATATGCTGAGTACCTTGATACAGTAGGTATAATTACTCTAAATCCAGATTCTATTTTTTGACTCTAGTTAGACTCTAGGTGATAACAAGGAAAAAAATCAATTTCTCAACCTCCTTTACATTCTGTCATTGTCTGCCATAAGGCTAATAGTTGGGCTGCTCTTTCTACCTTGCAAAAATGGAAACATCCTTAGAACTTTATCCCCAGGGAACTGCCAGCTATTGTTGATATAATTCAACATTCTAAAGAAAGGAATGGAATAAGTAAGACAGAAATTCTCAGTGTGTATGTATTTATTTATGTCAGAACCTCTTTATTAAGCTTTCCATAATACTGATATCCTGAGTCAAAGCAGTTTTATCTTTGGAAACTAGCTACTGTAGGGTGATGCTGTGCTTTGACAGTTAGGGAGATGAAGAAAGTAGACAGGAGTACTGGGAGTTTAGGTGCCCAGCAAGGAGAGGAATGGCAAAGGCAAAAGAAAGGGCTTATAGGGATTGGTATGAGAAGCTAGACACAGAAGAAGGGGAGAATGGCTTCTATAAATAGGCTAGACAGAGAGACTGAGCTGGAATGGATATGCAGCAGATTGGGGTGATTAAGGATAGAAATGGAAATGTGCTTTTAAGTGCAGATAGTTTATTGAGAAGATGGAATGAGTACTTTGATGAGCTGATGAATGTGGAAAATGAGAGAAAGAGATAGAGGAGGACAGATGGAGGAAAGATAGTGAATCAGGAAATGTAGAGCAGAGTTTTAGTAAAGAGGAAGTGAGGTCAGCTATGAAGAGGATGATGAGTGGAAAGGTGTTTGGTCCAGATTATATATCTGTGGAGGTATAGCCCTGTCTATGAAAGAGGGCAGTGGTACTTTTTAAACCAGATTGTTTAACACAATCTTGGTGAATGAGAGAATGCCTGAGGAATGGAGAAGAAGTGCACTGGTACTGATCTTCAAAACTAAGGATGGTGTGCAGAGCTGCAGTAACTACAAAGGGATAAAGCTGATGAGCCACACCATGAAGATATGGGAAAGGGTTGTTGAAGCTAGGTTAAGAAGAGACGTTATGATCAACGAGCAGCAGTATGGCTTCATGCCAAAAGAATATTACAGATGCAAAGTTTGCTTTGAAAGTGCTGATAGAGAAGTATAGAGGAGGTCAGAAGAAGTTGCAATGTGTCTTTGTGGCTCTAGAAAAAGCGCATGATATGATGCCAAGAGGGGAATTGTGGTATTGCACAAGGAAGTTGCAGAGAAGTATGTGAGGGTGGTGCAGGACATGTATGAGAACAGTGAGACAGTGATGATAGGATGAACACATGGGAGTGGGATTTCATCAGGGACTGGCTATGAACCCCTTCTTGTTTGTAATGCTGATGGACAGGCTGACAGGTGAAGTCAGGCAGAGATCTCTATGATATTCACAGACAACATTCTGGTTTGTAGAGAGAGTAGGAAACAGGTAGAGGAGAGCCTGGAGAGGTGGAGGTATGCACTGGAGAGCAGAGGAATGAAAGTCATTAGACGCAAGACAGAATACATGTAAGGGAGTCAGGCAGAATGGTGATGATGCAAGAAGCAGAGTTAATGACAGTGGATCAGTTTAAATACCTGGGCTCAACCATCCAAAGCAATGGCAGGGTGGTGTGGGGAAAGATGAGTATCATGGGTGCTTTGTGAAAGAAGGATAGTAGCAAGAGTGAAAGGGAAGGTAGTGTGACCTATTAGAGTGTATGGTTTGGAGACGGTGGCACTAGTGGAAAGGTAGCTGGAGCTGGAGGTGGCAGAATGTAAGGGACAGCTCACGTTGAGCAGTTTGGAGACAAAGGCAGAGAGGCAAGGCTGAGATGGTTTGGACATGTTCAGAGGAGGGATAGTGGATATATTAGAGAAAGGATGTTAAAGATGGAGCTGCCAGGCAAGAGGAGAAGAGGATGTAATAAAGGATGACACGCCAAGGGCTGATGCAAGAGATAGGGTGAGATTGAGGCAGATGAACTCCAATTTTTGTCTTCTTGTCAAAAAATCTAAATTTTATCAACACTGTTATCATTTGTTGAAGCAATAAAAGGGTTAAGTATCATTCTATAATAAATGTTAATTAACTTTAACAAAAAAAATCCACACATGTTCTAGTTTCTAAGTTTGCATTTGTTTTTATCTCTTTTTTTGTTATTTATTAAGCTGTAAGGCTAGTTGAATTCTGATTGGTTGTGAAACTAAAGGACAGCATCATTATTCCAAAAAGGGGAGAAAAAAAATGTGCATCAAAAAATGCAGTAGAAATCAGTGATAATGTGGAATACAAGAAGGCAAATTGCAGAGGATTATGCAGTCTCATTTGAGCCTTAGTGATAGATTAAGCCCCAGCATTCAAAGACACCGTGTTTTGTTCAAGGGTGGAAGTGACTTTGCCAAGACACTGTGAGATAAGAAGCTAACTGTTATTAGTTTAATGGGAATGATAGTCTGCCCAAAGCAGTGTGTGCAAGTGGCATGGGAGCATCATTTTTCTTTGCAGTCTTTTTTGCACAGCACTGAGGCTGAGTAGCAGTGAGAGAGCAGCAGCCAGCCAATTGTTCTGTGGGAAATATAAACCACTGAAGACAAAGTATTGCTCATATTTCCACTGGGCTAACAGAGCTAAGTCCAAGTTGCTGCAATTGGAGTGAAAAAGCATTCATTCTTCATTATACACTGCAATTGGCCAGACAATAGATTTGATGTGGACTGATTTTGTGCTAACAAATCCAAAGAAATACTAGCTTTAGAGTTAGCATCCAAGGAGGTAGGTAACATTCTTTCTTACTTTATGATAATCCAATTAGTACATATGTGGTAACAATTGTGTAAAAGCCTCTATATAACAACCTTCAGGAATTTCTTGTGCCATGATTATAGGTACTTAGATGTTTAGTAGTTAGCTTCTCAATGTAAATATTTATTCATCATTATGACCATCAAAATGGTGTGCTGCTATTGTCTGAAGCAGATTTCATGACTTTAATCACTGTCATTATCATTTTGGATTGAAACCCATACAAAATTATAGGTTTTAATTGCTTATCATTAAAAGAATTATGTATCTGAGGATGCAATGCTACAAAACGAGGACAGCAATTCTCTAAACCATATGCAGTCCTTGAACACTGACATTTACATTATAAGAGATTTTTTAATAGTGTGCTAAATTATGAGACAGCATTTGTGTCAGTTGTACATTTGCAAGGGTAAAACTAGGATGTCAGTAATGCCAAATCCAATTCTTTCCATATTTGGTTGTCGCCTGCAAGTCCATGTTACAATGCTTATTCAGGACCTTGGCAATTCAAAGCCCATTGAGGGCACTTTTCCCTTCCAACTTCACTGCTTCCCATTTAACTGCACCAGCCATGTCACATTGCACCACAATAATACAAGTCAGGGCAAATGAATGGCTGTGAGAGTGAGACCGAGTGAATGAGTCAATGTATGTGTCTATTATTTATGTATGAGTGTGTATGAGTGACAGTTGGAGTGGGGTTCTGTAAGGAATTGAACAAATTCAACTTCTCTTCATTACAGATTCTGGACATGTTGATATACAACTGGTGCATGCATGGTGGGACACGCATTTAAATATAACAAATCTAGCTTTAAAATCATAAGGAAAAGTGAGTGAAGTTCCACTACTTTTGTCATTATAGCTCATGACAACAACTGTATTACTAATGTGAAGTACATTTGATACACATAAATGACAATGTGTCATATAGTCCAAAAACCAAAACAAAAAAGAAAGTTAGCTAAAAAATGTAGTAATCTCAGATGCCACCTCAATATATTCAAGTTAAAGATCAGAAGTATTGTGGCTAAATGAATGGATTTTGGGTGCTCACAAGCACAAAGATTTCAAGCACAAGAAAAATTGCTCTTGCCGCTGTATCCTGACTAAACAGGTCACACACGTAATAGGTCTTACACAATCATGTGTAAAAGAGAGATTTTACAGGACTTTATGGAGTCCTGTAAAAAACAAAATATGACCTTACTGCTTCCATAGCAATTAAGAGGGTAAGTAGCAGCCAGGTGCCGCTAATCTAATGCACTTGATTAACTGATCATCACCCAGTGTGACCACTTCTATAAAAGCAGAAATTTAGGCAGTTTGCTGGTCTGGAGCGTTCAGGTATGTGTATTAAACACAATGCCACAATCTTCCCAGGAGTAGATGTCCCAGCATATTTCCCCAAGGTCAGACAATGTAAAAACCCAAGAGCTACATCTTTGACCTTACAGACCTAACCTTACATACTACCTACAGTTAAATGTTAAAGCTCATGACAATACAATTAGAAAAAGACTGTATAAGTATGGCTTGTTTGGAAAGACTGCCAAGAGAAAGCCTTTTCTCTATAAAATGAACATGGCAGCTTAGGTTTTCTAAGGCTTGCAAAGTTACATCTGTGAAATAATGTCCTTTGGAAAAAGAGACCAAAGTGGAGATGTCTGGCCATAATGCACGGCAACACTTTTGGCGACAATCAAACACAGCATGTCAGAACAAAAACACCACACACCAACTGTCAGGCATGGTGGTGGAGGGGTAATGATTTGAGCTTGTTTTGCTTTGTTTGGGCAAATTGCTGTCATTGAGTCAACCATGAACACCTTGGTTATACCAAAGTACTCTATAAACAAATGTGAGGCCATCTGTCTGATAGATAGATTACATTGGGGGTAATACAACAAGACAATGATTCCAAAGACAGCAGCAACAGAATGGTTGGAAATGAAACGAATGCCTGCAAACCTCTATGAAGTGAAGCAAAGTTGCAAACAAAAGTGAGCCAAAATTTCTCCATAACAATGTGAGAGAATGAAGTAACAGGAAAACAAATGCTTCAAGTCATTGCTGCAAAAGGTGCTTCTATGAGCTATTGAATTATGGGGTGCTCACAGTTTTTTCCACAGGATAGCAAAGAGACCTGTGAAAACTTTCTTTTTCAGATGACTGTACCTATGATCAGAATATCTGGGTTTTCTTCCTATATGAGTCGCTGCTGTTGCTGCTCCTTGCTTGTAAATAGGTGTAAATAAACAGGGGAATAATTAAGCAAATAATTCTGCTTTACTGTACCTGATGTCCAGTATTTTTTCCTGTAAAAACATAACATCATATTGCTTGGGACCATTAATGTTTTATGAAACATCAAATGTGGTGCTAGCCAGAACAAACACTTGTCTGACATATTCCCCAAAAAAGTGTCTGGCTACTGTACTGTGTGGCCCATTGCAAATGTACATAGTGTTTATGACCAAATCTTTGATTTCCTCCTTTACTCAAAATGCTTTTCTAGACTCTTGTAAACTTTTTAAAAGTTTTTTTTTTTTTTTTTTTTTTAAAATTTTATAG
>VUQH01037118.1:0-15098 GCA_015106775.1 Etroplus canarensis | reverse complement strand
TTCTGCAGCAGTGTAGTGGTGCATTTTCTTTTCTTTCTTTTTTTTTTTTTTGATCCTCTGAAACGACTTGGGACTCTTTGTTTTCAACAAGACTACAGACGTGGGATCTATATATAGCTCCAACTGCGACGAAACAGGACACAAGATGAAACTTGTGCGTTTATGGTGCCATACTCCATCTGTTGTTTGTTATTAGAGGCTGCATTTTCAGGGAATATGACAGCGGCCCCCTTAATTTCTCCCCCTTTTATTGTGCAGCATAGCCTGTTATAGTGTTATAGGGTTATATGTATGCAGTTCATACAAACAAAAAAAAAACAGCTGTTGAGGCAGAGTATCAGAGGACTCTGTGATGATGTGCCTGCAGACATTCATAAAGTGATGTTGCTCTATTGGTTATAAATAGCCGGAAGGAGCGGACAGCCAGATAGAGCAGGAGCAGCCTCCAGTCCTTCTATCAGCAGCAGCAGCAGCAAGCTTCTCTGGCATCATCTGGGCGCACAATCTAAGATGATAGATAGTGGATACACTTTGAGATCACACACACAAGGGTGTGGCACGGGTAGGGGAGGCACTGGTGCATGATATCCTACCCTGAGTTCTTTGTGTTGTTTTTATAATAATTGTAATCTGTGCGTGTACTCTCCCTGTCAAGATGCCTTCAGTGGTTTTGTTCTGCTTTGTGTCTCGGACTCAGTAATGACTTTAGAGTGACCCTATTACAGTAAGTGTTTCCTTTAATCCTGTCCAGTGGTTGTTAATTTCTTTCCCAGGCTTAAAATCCTATTTTGGTCAGGTTTTACTGTTTTTTTGTTTCCTTTGATGACTGGCACACTGCTGACTCAATCATGGCTGCGTTGCAGCCGTTAAGAGGCTCCTGGAGTGTGTGATCCGCTTTGTCCAGGCGCCCTAGCTGCCTTCATTAAACAAATGTGTGTCCACTGACCTTGACTATCTACATTTGTCAATAGGGTTCACCTCTTTGTTCTACAGTAGTCTGTGGGAAACATGCAGAAAATGCTCCTCTCTCCTATCCTACAAATTTATGCTGCTGTTGACATACTATATTGAATTACAACACGTTGATCAATGTTTGCAATAAGCTAAACCTCTAAATAGTGGCCAATACAATACAGAGCATCAGATATCACAGAAAAATCATGATCCTCGCAACACCATTATATTTCTGTGAAGAATTATTATGGCTTAGTAGCCTATGTTTGAAATTCAATCATATAGCTCGAGAATGGAATAGCAAACTAATGTGATCAGCTTAAAAATGTGTGCAGCATTATTCATTCATGGAAAAAAAAAAAAAATCAGCTTCACCACAGACAACAGACCGGGAAAGAGGAGCAGACAAGACAAAGTGGGTGGTGATGGCGTGGACCATGATGTTAGTGTATGCTGAATGATCACAGGCTGGCTATATCACGACACACAAAATGACCAATAGTGAGCAGACATATGACGTGTTAACATGTATCCCGGAGACACTCATCCTGGGTGTAAAGCTAACACCTACTGCATTGACAAGGTGTTTATTAGCTCCCAGTTGTGAGGCCATGATGCCTAGATAATGTTATGATGACAATGCTGAGAGTTTTCACACGGGACACCAATTATGTTGTTTGTATAAGACCCGGCTGCCATTCATCTTTTGCCTGAGACTGGGTGGTATGGTTATAAAAGACCTATAGTGGGATCATAGTGGCTGTGTGATGGTAGAGGAAAGGAGGATCTTGTTCACGTGTCACATTTGTCCTTGGATATCTTTTGAAATAGATAAAAAGAAAGAAAAGCTGCAAATGTTGTCAAAAAAAGTCATCAGCATTTTTATTCTTTCCTTCTTATTTTCAGCAGTGCGCTTTTATGTAAGAATTTCTACCTATTGGGAAAGTGTCCCAGATAGTGTAGCAGAGGTGCTAGAAACAGCTCCTCAACTGTGTCAACAAGAATTTATTTCTTTTGCTTCCCATAAGACTAACCTACCCAAACTGAGTGCAACTTATGAAATACCGTGTGATTCTTTGTTATAATGTAGCAGCTGGCTGCCTTGCATTGGATATGCCACAAGACAAAAGTAGGGTACTTTCATGTGTTCCTCTTTGTTTTTGTTACTTTGCAATACAGCAGTATATGTGCCGTTTATATATATATATATATATATATATATATATATATATATATATAATGATTTGTAATATAAATGTTGCATTGTGTAAACTTGAGGGTATGTAACCCATGCTGTGCCCTCAGCTTTTTGACCTTGTGTGATAGTGCCTTTCACTATGGCTTTCACACAAATGATTTCACATTTGTAATTTTGTAAATAAAATCACATTGCCGTTAATCCGAGCAGTGGAAACATTAACATGGTTATTGTGCACACTAATCCAAAATTTGCACAAAAATGGTAACCATATATTCATCACTTCAAAGATACTGGCCACGAAGCAGCAACTACCATATAATATATAGTAATACACAGGTTTCTATTTCCAAGCCTTGACATGTAATGATATGCTGCAGAAAATATCAACATCCTGCTGTGACTTGGCTTTTAGCTCAGTAACTAACTGTATGGCGGAGCTTTCACGACTCCTTCTAATCAAAAGCAACCAACAAGTTTAGAATTAAAATGTTATTTTAATTATATTATTATTTGAATGAACACTTTAAATCTGGGGTAGGCTACATATTTTTGTCACTCAATAATTAAATAAATAAATAAATCCTGAAAAATGTACTGCACATTACAGTATATTGTAAGAGGGAATTACAGTCTCCTGGGCTCTGTTTTCAAGATTTAGAAAATCTAGCCTTTGACAAAAGACTCTGAGCAATTATGCATAAAGTAGTATATATGTAAAACATCTAAAAAGAGTGGGCTTTTAATCTTCTTAGAAGCCAAAAGTCAGCACTGACTTATTTTCAGAGTGTATGAAGTCAGGTGGGAGAGGTTTTGAACCGAGAGAGGAGATAAATTTCAAATTCTGGCTTTTATTTTTTCTTCAATTTCTGCCTTTCATAGATTTCTGCCTACTGCATCCTTAACTTAAATGTCATTGTAGTGTACAGTCTTGTTAGAAGCATGTCAGCAGCATGTATAAATGTCATGCATTTACATTAGCCTGTGGGGTTTATTAACATTTTAAAAATTTGTGTTTGAAAACAAATCAGACAAGTGAAGCTAATTCTAATGTACTTCATAGTGGTGTGAAAAATGTCTTTAAGAGAATTTCTGCAAAGAGGCTTTTAGAGAGCCATCTTGTGTTTGTGTGCAAGATCCACCAAAAAGCAAGATTTTGAAAGGTGACAAGCCGTCAAAACTGACTGCATGCCTGCCATCAACTTTTTAAATAATAATTTCATTAAATGGAATAGGTAAATACTCATAATAATCCAGCCATAAACTGTCTTTACTGACAGTAAATAAGGCTATGGGTCAAGGGTTTGAAAGATGTCATTGTGCTTACTAAGGCTTCTCACTAACACTGTGGAGTGCCATAATGAATGCCGATACTTGCAACTCTACTGCCAGGAAGACTTAAACACTCATCTCTTAGATGATTGTGTGTAAATGTCCCTCCGCTAAACTGCTAGTGGGCTGTAAATTATATCGACCAAGGCAGCTGATAGCCTAAGACTGACAGTTTTGAATAGGTGGTTGGAGCCAAAACGCCTGGTCGGAAGGCACTCAAGTTAGCCTTAGCAGTTCAGAATGCACTGCATCATTTCACTTATTTACAGCTTATAGTCATATGCCATACAGATGATGTAGTCTATGGCTATGGTGTGTCCTGTTCCTTGTTTTCAGGGAAAATGATGGCTACATTTCAGGTGTACAAGCAGAGCACAAAACATGAAATGTGAATCTTCAAAAGTGATCTTTTTTGTAAATTCCATCATTATTTACATAGTCTTCCTTTCCTTTTCAGCTGCAGACAATGGATATTATTGTCCCATTTGATATTGTCATATGCATTCACGACTGGAGTTTGAATAAATTGTGTTGCAGTGGTGATGATTAGTATTCTGTGGCAAAATTACAATATGATGCGTCTTTTCTGTTGAAAGCATTGATTCAAGCAGTGCCATTCAGTGGCAATTTGAAATTGTGATGCAACAGCAGCTCCACTTATGCAGTCACACTTGAATGGAGCGTATGATATTTTCCATAAGTGGGAACAAGATTTGTGTTTGTGCCCCACCTCCCTGATGTAATGGCTGTTAAAATACCCCACTGAGATTCATAGTTCACAGAGTCCGGTGTTTAGGTGCGGCGCTAGTACTCTTAACTCTCTCTTTCCTCTGTCTAGTAGGCTGACTGAGGATGTGCTTAGAAATGGAGTTGTCTTTTGCACCCAACTTGCTACATATTTCCTGTGATTTCAAATTGCAAAATAAAGCAAAAAGTCACATTATTTTAAAAAAGTAGTATTTCTGAGATGAACTACTAGCTTAGGGTTTATGTAAACAACAGACCATCCTTCACATTTACGTTGGGCTCTTGATCATCTGTGATTGGTACGTTGCAGTTTGTTAAAGGTGATTTTGCTGTGCAGTTGTTGTTTGTATATTTTTTCCAGGTTAGAGGATTTAATTCAAAGTGCAACTGCTGCATAGCAACACAGGTGGTGGCTCCGTCCCTTTTGTTGGGAAGTGCTGGAGCTGAGAGTTGTACACAGACACTGACTGGCGAATGCAGTGCTATGTATCCCTGACATTGTATGGTTGAAGTTAACGACTGTAGATCAAGGCCCCAATGTAAAAGCATCCATGCATGACACATTGCACTCCTTAGACCTGCTGGTTTTGCCTGATTTGAAATAAAAATAATGTGATATAGGTGACTTTATATTCTTTTGCATAAAACGTGACTGCTTGTGCTAGTAGGTTGTTTTAGAAAATTTAAACATATTGCACAATTCTACTTTACACTGAGATTATTAGCTTTGAATACAGTGTTTCTGACCTTGTATTTCCACTGTTACTCTTTCACAGGAGTTAAAAAGTTTAAATTGCCATTAAAAGCTATAATCCAACTAAAATTTGTTAAGAACATGACACCCTGGTTAAAATGCTTCCAAAGTATAGACAGGCTATCCGCCACGATACATGGATTAAAGTGTTATCAGATAATTCAAATATTTTAATGTGGTGCAAGCCCATTATCCCCTCCTTTCAACAGATCAGTGTAGTTGCTTTTTATTCATTGACAGGCTGTTCCCATTCATCATGTGATTCAAAAAAACAGGGGCCTTGCTTTGAGGTATAGAGGGTGCAGAGGCTTTTAGTTCCCTAAAAGCTCACGTTCTCCGTCTCTTTGGTGCTCTCCCTCCATCTCACACTGTCGGTTTAACTTCCCCTAAAAGCTCTCTCTGTCTCGTCTCTCTCTCTCTTTTTCCCTCTCTCACTACAACTTTCTTCCACCCATTCACTGTCAATGCAGAGAGACAGAGAAAGGAATAACTGAACATTTCAACATCGAACTGCTAATACTGTTGATGGAGGACAGCGAAAGTGCAGGGAGGAAACAAGAGGTCAGATTTCAGGGTATCGATCAGACTGAGTGGCATGAAGTAGTTGGCTTGCTAGACCAACATTTCTATGTGCTGTCTCACATCTTGTAGAAATGCAGGGGCTTTGCATTCACATTTAAATATTTTATAATAGTGTAATCAAATATTTCATATCTCGCATATCTTTGTATAATGAACTACCCCGTTATGCAAGTCTTTATTTTTCTTTTTCATGTTATATTCTGGCATTTAAACACCATATCCTGATGTGATAAAGTATTCAGGAGCTGTTCCCAGTTTGTGACATTCAGTCTCATTTCAGTCTTAAGCATATTGGTGATGTAAAAATACAGCAGACATTGAGAAATCCAGGGCAATTGAGCCTGACACTAATATTTTTTTCAGACATCATTACCTGCTTTCAAAAATAAAGACAATCTCCCAAGCCACAAGCTTTCTGTTTTTTAGTATATTATATCAGAACAGGATATTTTAAATTCAGCTTCTGCCATTCACCAAATGTAAGAGGGAGAAGAAAGGTCAGTTTAACTGGAAAAATGGTGGTGGTAGCACATGGGTGGATGGGGAGGGTGAGACTGATGAAAGAGCCATGCAGCGATCAAAGACGAGAAAATGAAATGGCATTTGACCTTGTTAGATGCTGGCGTGCGTCGCGCTGCCACAGAAGTGCAAAGTAGTTTAGGAACCTGTGGGAATTGGGAGGGGAAAGAGATCAGGTCTGAGGAGCACTGATGTGGTGTGAGAGGCTGGTCGAGGCAATTTAACCCCCACATCTCATAACTGATTTAGGAGAAGGTGCAAAGGGTGTGCATAGTTTATTTTGATGACAAAATGACTGAATTTCAGATGGAAATAAATATATCTTGAGGTGAAAGAAGGGATAACTTTCTCTATACATATCAATTCATGATTATTTAGTAATGGCCTCTGTAAATAAAGTTAGCATCCTTCCTTAACCTTTGTCCTTTATCTGTGGAAGTTATTAAATGTGAAATAAATAGCGTGTCTTCTTGTATTCAACACTAGAGCCATCAAGGGGGTCATTTTGACTCCTTTACAATTTGAAAATCATGACTTTGTCAAAATAAAACCCATCAGCTCATATTTCCCAACTTTTCCTAAAACTGGTTTAGTCATCATATTGGGATGTTTGGGATAAAAATAAATAAATAAATTAGAAGAAGACAAACATTATTAATCCTGATATAGGAAAATTGCAAATTCACACAAACGCACTCTAACGTGCATTTACATGCAGGAGACCAATGAACATGCAGTGCAGCGGCGAGTGAATGAACAAAGGCTGCCTATCACAGGTGCCAGAGAGAGTAACATAGGGGTTCAATGCCTTGCTCAAGGGCACCTCCACATGCATGAGTCCAGAACGGGATCTCGAATAAATCTTGAATAAGCGGGTTATGAATTGGCCTCCAGGTCTAGGCGGATCTTGAACCGGTGGCCCTTAACAACCCTCTGGTTTCAAATCAAGTCTCCCAACAGACTGAGCCCTTCTGCCTAGAACTACCAGGAGACTCATTTTGCCTCCCATAGAAATCAATGTAAAATACTGCATTCAAAAGTAGTTGCATGGCTGAGTTCCTCACAGCACATATTGTTTACATGTATTTTGATACAAAAGCTGCTATACCATGAGCCAGAGCTAGCTGGATGACATTAACAAATGAATATATAGGGCACTGCAGTTAGGTAAAAGGTGAATAGTTATTGCAGAGCTGAAGAGGTCTGGAAAGAGATATTGAGCCATGGCAGAGTGCGTGACTCAACGACGTGCAGAACCAGCTGGGTTGCTGCCTGTGTAGAGCAGTAGTGGAACTTTAGCTGAACCCAGCAGGGTACAGATGTGGCAAAATGATCCAAGCAAGTAAAGACTGAAATCCAGAACAGGGCTGAAGAGATGAATGGAGACTGAGATGGTGCAGCGTGAAAGGTGGATGAATGAAAGAGAGCGTGTTTCGATGAAGAGGAGGCAGATGTGGACGGTGTGATAAACTTTCACCGTTCTACTTTTACAATAACATTTTATGAAAAGTATTTCTTATTTTCTTGTAGCAGCTGTGTGGTGTTTATTTATGCCCTCCTTATATTGGTGCGACTAAAACCACACATTTTCCAAAATTAGTTAACTTTTCCATAATGTTCTTCTTCTGCATTGGTTAAATTATTAATATACGTTTCAGTTATTGGGTTTGTTGTAGCCATTGTTTAGTATTGGAGTGTGAATGTGTGCGTGATAGGTAAAAATGCGCTAAAGGCATAGAATAAAGCACTGTATAAATGTGTGTGTGAATGGGTGAATGAGGCTTGTAGTAAGAGTTAGAGTAGAAAAGCATTATATAAGTACCAGTCCATTTTAAAATATATTTCACCTTTACCACCTGTAATGAAATAATCAGTGATTTATAACACTAATAAACCTTCTAAAACTTGTTCTGAAATGCTTATTTTTTCCAATCACAGAAAAAAATGACCCATTTGCTATTGCTACTGTTGTTGTCGATGGGGTTAAAGTGATCCCCCAGTATGCTGATGGTTCTAGCTTTAGGACACATAAGCAGAGCTGGTAACAAGGGATGAGTATGAGCCGTGCAAGCACACTCCGCCTAGGCCATGCCCATACCTGAGAACGAAGTAAATCATATTAGAAGCGCTGATCCAACCAGGATAGCAAGAGGAGAGAAAGAGCAAAAGAGGAGATAAAGACAGTAGGGTTAGACATAGAGGACAGGGGACCCTGACAAGCCCTTGCTTTTAGTCGAACATGTTTTTTCCAACAAGCACTCTTAAAACTTAACAGTAAATGTAGATATTGAGAAAAGCAGCACATTGATGTAAAGGAGAAGCTACATCCATAAAATGTTTTATATATTTTTTTTCAATTGCTAAAACAATTAATTAACTTATTTTTCAGCCCCAAATTGTTTATAAAATATTCTGTGCAAATTTTGCCTCACAGCTCACCAGTAGGACAGTGCTTATTTGTTAAGTCAGTGTTTTCTCTTCCTTTGGCCCATACTTGAAATAAGAATGTATTTAATGAACCAGACTGAACATGTAAAGGTTTTATGCCTCCCCATCACTGTTTGCTGTATTTCAGCAATGCTGGTTTACATGTCCTCTGTAAATGCCATACAAGTTACATCATAACAAAGATAAAATGACAAGACCACAAAGATGAAATTCTAAAATATATGTCCACAAGCCTGTCAGCATGCTTCAACAAAGGCATTGCTCTTTTCAGGGAAACAAAGGAGAAAGACAAGTCCCTTTTCATTAATTAAGGAAAGCATGGCAGAAGGAATCTCACTTCCTGACTTCACAGATAGAGGCTGGATGGGCTTTGATATGAGTTGCACTCACAGTGTAATCAGGTCTTTTTTTTTGGTGTTAAGAGATATTAATCCACAGGTAGTGAACATGAGCATCTACCTTTCAGATAATTTCTAGGAAAACTGCTTTATGAATCCATAGCTGAAAGGAACATAGTTCTGATGGGTTTTTTCTGTAACTTCTTCTAAGGGGTGCGCAAGTGTTGACAAGGGATTTGCGGTGTCTTTGCCAACCTTAAAGCCATCTACTATTACTATACTGGGTCACCTTGTCACTGATCCATGTATAGCATGTGAAATACCTAGATGGTCTTTCTAAAAGTAAGATTATGCTCCCTCTAGTACCCCTAGGATTAGCAGAACTATAGAGATGTGATTCTTTTTCTTTTCACTATCTCTATGACCTCCTCTCACTACACAAAACCAAAGATATGAAATGGGAGGATACAAGGACAGCTCAGACAAGTAATTTTGCCTTTAATTGCTTGAACCTCCCCTGAGTGCTATTGCTTAAGTACTTCAAAACTGTTGTTGTTTTCCTCTACATAATCTTTGTTTATATGAAGGTCAGCATTTTTCTCTAAGCTTCTTATGAGAGAATTTGGAGCAGGTGGATTGTTCAGAGAGATGAGACAATGCTCCCCTGCTGGAGTTGAGAATGAGAACGAACTGCTCCCTTTTTCATCCCAAGCACTTACTTTACAAACCGTCTTCCAAGTCCATCTCAGCTGTCTTATGTACGTCTTTTTTTTTCTGGCTTAGACCTTATTTCCCAGTCTATATCAATAGCGTCATTATGTGAAGTATTATCTGGCTAATTAAGGCTTCATCTTTCTGGGCAATCTCTCAGAGGACATGGATTAAGCTCCCCTATCTTTGCTCTGAAGCCACAGTGGGGTTGACCAGGGCTGCTCAATTCTTTTAGGATTGTGGAGAGTGGAGGGAAAAAAGGATTGACATTAGGGTTGGTCAATGCAAAATAATCTTGGAGATCAACGATCCTCAGAGTAATTGCCAATAGCCTGCCAATCAGAGCTTTTTTAAGCCTGTATATTTTCCCATTAATACATTAAATTGCTATAATCAGTCATATTAAATTTAATCTGACTTAATATAGTTTCATGTCAGCACCTTGACATAGAACTAATTAATACATGTGACTCAAACAAGTTCATTTACCTCTGGACATTTGAAATGAAATAATACCATGGCAATTGTTAAAACTTAATACCATTTTAGGTGTTTAAATTATATCTGCAGTAAGTGGAATCATTTTACTTAGTGAACAAGGCCCAGTGCTACAGTATACGGTTGTTTTCATCATGCAGGAATGACAAATAAACCCCCCATTGTGTGTGTGTAGGTGTGTGTGTGTGTGTGTGTGTGTGTGTGTGTGTGCGTGTTTGGTCCACAGAGTATAAATTGTGGAGGATGGATAGCTCTACGTTAATGAGTGTAAGTTAACCCCCTCCCACCCAGGTGGTGATGGTATTGGTTGATGTTGGATGTCATATAGCAGGGGTGTCAAACTCGCGGTCCGCGGGCCGCTTCCGGCCCCGCCCCTACTTCTGGTCGCCGATTCGATGTCAAAAATATCATGTAATTCGGCCCTTTAAAGTGTCACATTGCTATTATGTAATGAAATGTGGACTCATTGAATTAAATAATTGTAATGTGGCACTTTAAAGGGCCGAATTACATGATATTTTTGACATCGAATCGGCGACCAGAAGTAGGGGTGGGGCCGGAAGCGGCCCACGGGCCGCGAGTTTGACACCCCTGTTATATAGGGACAATAAGGAATTGAAAAGAGAAGACTGTCAATCCTAAACGATAAGTTAAGGTTTTATAGTGAAATTATACTTAGAAAACAAATATATTATTATAAAAATAGAACACTGGATGTTGAATGTAAGAATAAAAAGATCTATTATAGAACTAGAGCGTAAAGGTTTTTGAAAAATCTGGAGTAGTCAGTTTGGACAGACATCTCAGGGTTTTTGTTTGTTCTTGATTGGCTTGTGCCTTTTGTGCAAGTCTGGCACAGCTACAGTATTTATCGAATATCACTAACTTTAGTACTGTAAATTAATTTCACCGGTGTCTAAGATTTCAGGTATTTTTCATCAGCAGAAAGCAGAGTCGATGGCCCTCCAGATCTTGGGTTTTGGACAACTTATTTACAATCAGAGTTTGCTCCGTTTGCAAAGAGAATCAAATGCTGTGTTTTAGCCCTGATGCTGATCCTGGGTCACTGTTTGCCAGCTCAAGAACGGTACTTAATAAATTTCAAATTGTTGTGGGTTCAGTGTCATTAAGTTTAGAGCTAAAAATGAATAAATGAAAGTGTGGGTCAACATTCATTGAAACAAATGCCAGAAAACCTTGCCCATAAGAAATTTAAATGGGTAGATTGTGCAAGTCTAGGCTTTTTCTTTGTTTGCTTGTTTGTTTGTTTGTTTGTTTCTAGGAACATAATCGAATTATCTGACAGCTTGCATTGTAATAATGGGCTGGCACAATTCTTTTAATGCACGTCTGTTTTTTGATAAAGCGCTTGTGAGTCGCTGTTTATCTGAGTCTTTGCCTTTGTGGGAGATATATCCTAAATGAAGAAACTGAAGTTACTTTGCACAGACAGTTCTCCTGAAGTCTGTGCATAAATCAGGAACTGGGGTAAGATTTTTTTTAAAATATACTATTTTGAGCCCAAGTTACGTCCTAATTACGTCCTCATCCTAAGTCTCATCCTAAATCCGTAAAAGAATGTTCGTTTTCATGATGCCCTACAAAACAAATGTTTGAAAGAATTAAGCCATTTCAAAAATGAGAAAATTGACCCAAGGTTGAGGCTAGGAAGTTGTTTTATTACCAGTTTTCTTTGAATAATGTTATGAAAAAAATTGATAGTGACAAGATGTGAAATGAGAGGAAAGCCTTGGGAGACAGTTTCCGTGATTGTCGCTTTTATCTGTTCATGGCTGGAGAATTTGTGTTTGAATGTGATGGCTGTAGTTAAAAATAGCATTGTTGGATATCCTTGCAACTAAGATTAAACATTTTCTTTTATATTCATCACAAAAATATTGGCATTGCCATCTTCAGTTGCAGTAAATGAAAATTACAAAGAAAATTATATCTAATTTGGAGTTGGGGCATAAATACAAGCGAGCTCATTGTTATTTTAACTTCTTAAAGACAGACAGGTGTTTTTGTTTGTTGTTACCTTGACATGTTTCTACTGCTGTCATCTGTAGTGTTTCTCAGAAGCGTCACATGACCTGAAACGTTGATCAGCTGTTTTATGCAGGTTTGGTCTTCCTGTCAAAACTGACTGGATGGCCGCACCCCTTGCTGTCCCACATTTTACTGATGACAGCATCCCAGATGTGCGTCAACACATAGGCCCCCTCATTCTGTTTCATTGTCCCTTTGAACAGCCAAATCTGCATAAAACAGCTAATCAACACGTCAGATCACATGATTCTTCTGAGGAAGACAGATGACAGCAGTCGAAATACGTTATGGTAACAATAACACCTTAAATAAAAATATTTATTTGCCTATAAGAAGCAGGTATAATAAGTTTAAGTGGAGACATTATGAATCCGTTTGGGCTGTTACGCTTGTTGTTGTGCATTGGGGTCCTTAATGTTATGTAATAGATCAACAAATAGTTAACATGTAGATTTACGTCTAATTAATACTGGAGTTTAAAGGTTATTCTGGTGATGATATTTGGAGGGAAAGTTCTAATGTCTTAGATTTTTTTTAAAAATTGTTTTTATAGCCTTCACTTGAATTTGGTTATTAAATAAATGTGATGAGGTTTTAAATTCTTTTGCACATTTTACATTAACAATATACAGACATCAGACAAGTAGCTGGGGCACATACCATATGGGTCCAAATGGTATCAGAAATGAGTCCCAAGTTACCAATAAAAACTCTCTAAAAACGCATGAAAGCTCTCTGGCTTTAGGGACTGCCTCAAAATGCAGTCAGCCTTGCCCCTACCTGAATCCCTATTTGAGATGGGTTGAGCTAGATGAGGTTTTTCAACATGACATTGTGAGAATGAACAGTGTAGGTTGCTTAAATGGGCAGTGTTGAATATCAGCTTTAGATGATGTGCTTTCAACATATTTCAGCATTTATATTAAGCAATTTCTTATCCATCAGCTAACAGACACACAGATACTTTACACTGTATTGATTAAAGTCTGCTGTCATCTCAACCTAGCTGATGCAGCTATAAATATGTTTTATTTTGTTTTGCATTCCACCCAAGTCCTTCCTGTCCTCTATTCAGCCCTGTACTATACAGGAAGCATCGACAGGCAAACTGTACATCAGGTGTCAAAAATCTTTATCTTTTTAAATAGTGCTAAGTCCTTCTCATTTTGACGGACATTTCTTGGTAATTACTAACAGTAAATAAATCCTAATACACAATAATGAGTGTTGCAAACAACTCCTGTATGGTTGGAGCTCCTGTTTGCCAGTGTTTTACCTCTAATGTAGTCTGTTCTCTACTACAGTATGCAACAGCACTACCCTCAAAAGTCTGATCCTGGTGCATTAGTGTGGGATTTTATGCATGAGGGTCATCTCTCTATCCACTAATTACAGCTCATTTCCCTTTTAAAGCCCTTATTGTGAGCTGCAGGCACAGCTAAGCAAAGGGGACATTTTCTTCGCCACACTGGGAGGAAAGCCTTCAGATGCCAGTCACAATTAAAGTCAATATGGCCCTGAGCCTCTCCACACTGTGCCCATCATACATCCTAGCAGCTGATAAAATATGGCTTTAATTATTCATTCTGAGATGAAGGCATGTTTCCATGTTGACTCCCTTAATTGAAGAACCGGTGCAGTTTGCCTATCTATTCACGACTATCAAAGCTACATCTTACAGACATATTTGGAGAAGCTGATATAGAGGCTGCTCCATAAGCCTGCAAAAGAGCTCACCAACAACAGATTACCCCCACCCTCAACAAACACTGAGGGCAACTGCCAAATCCACTAACTTCATCTAAAGGAAAAAAATATTCCCTCACAAATTCAGTGAGAAGAGCAATATGTTCATCCCCCCTCGTAAATAGTTCATTTACCCTCCCTCTACTCTTGAATAAATTTCTGGAGATATTCAGTAGGGTTCTTATGTTGAATTTTACAATTTTAACATCTTCACCTTCTAAATAATGATTCTTACCCCCATAGCACTACTTGAGGACAGTTTTGATTTGCATAAGTACTGCCATTCTCAAATTAAATCAGACACTATGTCTTGGCAAATGCTTATGCGCCACAGAAGAGGTAAGTGCTTGATTCTGCTGCATAATATTAACTCATCACTCAAGAATGATTAATTCTGAGCAAAACTGTGGATTATTCAAATAGGTCTGGATGCTCTGGCAGGATATCTGATTAAGATGAGAGGGATTTTGTTTGTTTCTAGTTTTAAATGTCCTTTAGCTCACCATGGGTGGAGCTGGATAGCATCTCCCTACATTGAGAATGGACAGTGTAGGATGATAAGATGGATAGTGTTGAATAGCAGATGTAGATAAAGTGCTTCCAACATATTTCAACATTTATACTGAGCATTTTTTTTATCCATCATTCTTTCTTATTTATCTACAATGACAATGTGATATATAATGTTACACACAAACATACATGACAAACACACAAACACTGTGCAATGTTAAGACAAATTGCAAACACCAAAGAGCTACATCTCAGACTCCACGGGCCTCAGTTTGCATGTAAAATTTTAAAGTTAATGACAGTGCAATTAGGAAAAGGCTGAATAAGCACGACTTGCTTGGAAGAGTGGCCAGAAGAAGGCCTCTTCTCTCTAAAAATAACACGGTAGCACAGCTAAGGTTTGCAAAATTACATCTAAACTAAACAGATTTCTGTAGCAATGGCCATTGTGCAGATTAGTATAAAGTGTAGATGTTTGACAATAATGTGTAGTGCCAAAAACCAACCATCAGCACAATCACCTCATTCCAACTGTCAGGTATGGTGGTGAAGGGGTGATGATTTGGCATTGTTTTGCAGCTACAGGAGTGGAACTTGAATTCCTTAACCTGACATGAACCTCTCTGTATGCCAAAGTATTCAAAAGTCATATGTCAAATCTGATGATCCATACCATGAAGATATGGGAGAGGGTTGTTGAAGCTAGACT